>PVKS010012737.1:23903-53002 GCA_004027875.1 Aplodontia rufa
CCAGACCAGCCTCAGACCTGTGATTTTTCCTGTGTGTACATCCTGCATATTTTTTTTCTTTAATTCATAAACAGAAGTTCCTGGCCAGTTATTGAACACCTATATGAATACCAGCAAGCTGTTGCTTGTTTCCCTGTACGATTCCATGCTACTTCACGTCTGTGAACACTCACCTGTTGCACTGAAACTCTCTGCATACATCCATGTGCCCTTTGGAGTGCTCAGGGAACACATTTAGCACGTTTACACCCCAGCGCACTGCCAGACACCAACTGGATGCTCAAATATCACAAGGCCACCAACCAAAAAAAGCCATGGCCAGATCTCTCCATCAACTAGAATGACATTTTAAATCCACCACATGGACGTCTTCTAGTATTGGCATTAAAATGGGAAGAGGCGTCAGCAACTTGAGAAAGCATGTAACTCAGTCACCTCTTGACTAATTGGGTTTTTCTCAGTTTCAAGGACACATAATCACTCAGTTTACCTAAAAAAGCAATAATATACATGAATCAAAGCAACTGGGCAGATCTCCCTCCAGATAACACCCTGCTGGAGAGATATTCGCTGGAGGCATTAATGGAACTTCAGCTAAAGAACAGGGACCCAAATCTAGCTGTAATCATGCATCTAAGGAACACTGAAAAACAGTTCTGCTCACTGTAGTGGACATCTTTAGCTGCAGATGACAACATTTCCAGATCCCAGTGGATGCCTGAACCCTCAGATAACAGCAAACCCCACATAGTCTGTTGTTCTCCGACGTATTCAAACCTATGAAAATTTTAATTCATAAGTTGGCCTAGTAAGAGAGTAACAACAATAACTTGCCATAAATCTTAACAAGCTCAACATAATCTTTTCCTTTCCCTATTAAGGAGTTTCCACTTTTTCAATTAAAAGACACACTGCAAAGTTTCTCTTTAGCATATTCAATTATCAGCATCACTATCCTTGCACTTTGGGGACATTATTAAGTAAAATAAGTTGACCTGAGCACAATCATCGTGATACCATGATAGCCAATAACTGAGCGAGTAATGAGCACGTAGCATATACAGTGTGGATACAGTGGACAAGGCGATGATTCACATCGAGGGCATGACAGATTGGGACAGCAATAACTTCCATCATGCTGTTTGGAAGGACGTGCAAGTTCAGACTTACGAATTGTTTATTTATGGAAGTGTCCTTTTAATATTACCAGACTGGGGTTGACACAGGTACCTGAAGTTTTGAAATTATGGAAAGCAAAATCCATAAGAGAAGACCATTGCATCGGGTTGCTCTGCCGTCTTTGCAAGCTTACCATTTTCCATTGCTTCTTCCTTTTCTCTTTGCCGCGTTTTATCTTCTGTCTCCAGCAGCAGGCAAGTCTCTCTCCTTTGGCTGAATGTTTTCATGACGCTGCTCAGAACCTCATGCGTAAGACACCACCTGCATGTGCTGTCTCTGGAGGGCACTATGGGTGAGGGTGCTTTCCTTAGATTGGGGTGTGGTTGTGTGTGGGCACTTGGAATCTGGGCAAAGTCGTATTTCATTAGAACTCTTGTGCTTTGAGCCAAATTACTTTCAAGCACCATGTGGTTACAAGGACCAACCATGCTTGTGTGTCCCACTTTCCTTCAATTACTGCAATAATGCTGAGCAAAAGAAACCAATTAAAAAAACCTAGCTATTAGGGCTGGAGCGGTGGCTCAGTGGTTATGGCGCTTGCCCGGCATGTGCGAGGATGCGGGTTTGAACCCCAGCACCACGCACACGATGAAGTTTTGAAACAACATAAGCCACATGCAAAACTAAATAAAATTGATTGTCTCTTTCTCTTTCTCTCACTGACCCTCTCTCTTTACAAAAAATAAAAAAGTTAAAAAAGTCTAACAAAAAGAGGAAATGAGAAAAAAAAAGTTAAACTAAATCACACTAGGGAATAATTAAAACATTTTTCCTGATTTTATAGAGGTATGTTTTGTTACAAATAAAATTATAATAACTGCTTACCTACACATAGTCCAGTGTGTGTACTGACAAACATCTTTTGAACAAGAAAAGGTAACATTATCGTGACTATGTCACATGTAAAGACCAAGAGAGTTCGTTCTGGACTCAGATTTTCCTTTCTTTCTTTTTCTTTTTTTAAATTTTTTTTTTAAGAGAGAGGGACAGTGAGACAGAAAGAATCCGTTTTATTTAGTTTTTCCTGTGGCTTTCTTTGCTCTGACACTTCGCTGTGTACGCGGTGCTAGAGTTTGAACCTACATCTTATGCATCCCAGGCAAGCACCGTAACCACTGAGCCATCTCTCCAGCGAAGATCTCTATTTTTTTGTTTTTGTTTTTGGTACCAGGGATTGAACCCAGGGGTGCTTAACCACTGAGCTGAATTCCCAGTCTGTTTATTTATTTTTGTTTTTACTTTTTGATTTTTTAAATTTTGCTATTTAGAGAGCGCAAATGACAGAGAGTTAAAGAGTTCATATTTGTTTTCACCTGGCTTTTGTTTTTCCTCCACTTAGTTCTGTATGTGGAGCTGGGGATCGAACCCAGGTCCTTGTGCATGCCAGGCAAGTGCTCCATCCCTGAGCCACCTCTTGGGCCCTTATTATTATTATTGTTTTATTTTGAGACAGGGTCTTGCTTAGTTGGTTAGGACCTCCTGAAGTTGCTGAGGCTGGCTTTGAACTTGGGATTCTTTTGCCTCAGCCTCCCGAGCCACTGGGATTATAGGTGTACCCCACTGTGCCCAGCCAGGACTCAGAATTTCCATATCCCAAGCTGAACTGGGAAACGTCCCATTGAATAGAAACGATTTGAGACATGTACACACCACGTGCACAGGGTCTCCAAGAGCAAGACGAATTATTTTGGCTAGTTTCTCGTGGAACCAATGGAGTTTAGCGGTAACTCACTGCAGTACACTTTGGACAACAAGTGAACTCAGCCTCTGAACTTGGACTTGAGAACCCCTGAGCGCCCTGGGGTATACCAGATGCCTGCAAGCCTGGGGGCGGCTCAGGTGCTTTACGGGTGTTATTCCTCGACATTCCAGTTGAGCAAGAGCAGAGCCTGTGCCGTGGGCTTCTTCTCCATTTGGATCGCCTCCCTTTCTGAATGTGCACTCTCTGATGGCAACTCAGGCGTTACAGGACCAGCGTCAGCATATCGTGAGGACAAGGCTCGGGGATGATGTACTCATCCGCTGTCACGCTGCTGCTGCATATCACCGCAGGAGCCCCAAGCCCTGACGTAAGAGCTTTGCAAAGGACAGCATCCCGGGAATCCCCACGTTTCCATCACTTTGACAGCTACAAGAGGTGCGACCCTCTGACCCCTGCCTTACCTCCTCAGTTGCTCAGTCAGCAGGGATTACAGCTGTCACGCCCACTTGCATGGCTGCTGTTGGATTTTTTCCCCCTCAAAGCAGCAAATGCATGTAGACCCAGACTAAATCATACTGCATGGGGCGTGTCAAATTTTCAGGGGTTTTTTTCCCCCTTGAAAATAGAGACACCTCAGATACTGACTAGGATTGTCCCAACTTGGATTCCTGTTACTGTTATTGAAGAAGGAGATCTTGGTCTTTGATAAAATCAGCTCCTTTTCAGGTCTCAATAAGGCTCCACTTGAAGGACAGGATCCCTGGCAGCTGCTGGTGGATGCTTTGAGGAGAATTCCCAGTGCAAAATAAGAGCCAGGGTGACCCGGAATGCAGCTATGGATTTAACAGACTGGGCAAAGTCTCTTTTGCTCACAGCATGGCCAAGCTGGATGGTGTGTGAGCTTATTCAACACAACAGATTGCAATTGGAACCTGTATACAGATTTTACGTTCTGAACATGGGCAAGACTCAGCAAAGAACATTAGGAGACCAGTTCAGATCTTTCCATGCTGTTCAAATTAAATTGCAGCATTGCCTGCTCTAGGACGTTGGGAAATTAATTTGTTTTCTAATATCTGATTGTGTGTACATGTGTGTATGGGGGGAGCACATGTTGAAACAAAGATTTTAAACTGATCAACCCAGGCAGGGGTGAGTGAGATCAGAGGGAACATCAGTGGAAGAAAGGAAACCACTTTCATGAACAAAAGGTCTAAAGCAACCATACAGAATGACCTCAAACACCAAGTCCTTTTTTAGAAGGGTCTGTGACACACACCTGTTATTTCCAGCTACACCAGAGGCTGAGCAGGAGAGATGGCTGGAGGCCACTGGCTTTACTCCTATCTGGGCAGCTGAGAGAGATCCCATCACAAAAAAATAAAAATCAAAAGAATAAAAAGTGAGAAAATAAAATTCGAATCATTTGTAAATTATTTCATTTGCAAATTAGAGAAACACACTGTGTTAAACAAAGCCCAGATCATTGGGAAAATCATTAAAGAAATGTCAATTATCTAGCAAGTAATGAAAGGATCATTCTCTCTGCCAAAACCAATAACAAAAAAATCCATTCCCGAGCTTTTGTTATTAAAATGAAAAAGATTGAATATAATGAAATGTACGATCCATATAAGAAGCTGGAAAATACAGACTTAAAAGAGCAAAATAAAAGAGGATAAAGATTTACAGAAGAAATTACTAAAACAGTATGATCAAGATCAAATAGACATTTTATTATTTTTCTAAAAAAATAACTGCAAAACAGGAAAATTACCAGCCTATTAGGAAAGGAGCAATGAGAAAGACATAAATGAATGAATGCGATGAGGCTGGAGCGGTGGCTCGGTGGTTACGGTGCTAGCCTGCTGTGCACAAGGATCCAGGTTCAAGCCCCAGCACCATATACACCACAAAGAGCAACAAAAGCCACCAGAAAAGTAAATAAAACTGTCTTTCTCTTTCACTGTCCCTCTCTGTTTTTTTTAAAGCAATAAAGTGCACACCATTTCTATATAATATAAAATTTCTAGGCTACAGAAAAAACTGGAAAGTTGCCCAACTTCTTGAGGTTAGCTTAACTTTAACACGGATACTTGTTAAGGAAAGAATAATTGAATGTTCACAGAATAATTTTATGTGGTTTTTGTGCCTGATCAGAAGCAAGCATGCTAAAACAAATGGTAGCTGATGGAGTCTAATAAGATATTCAAGAGAAGGGCTAAAATTTGTAATGCATCGTGCAAGGATGCTATAGGGGAATTCATTCTAGTAAATTAAAGGAGAAGATCATCTGCTTGTGCTCATGGTAGGTGATGCTGGACGGATGTTAGTTCACTTGGTAGGTACGCCTTAACAATGTCTCAGATGGGACAATAAGAAATGACTAGATCATGAAAAAAACTACGTACCAGCACATGGCATAATAAAGAAAGAAGCAATGATATATTTATATCTAAATCAGGGGAACATAACTCATGACACCATTACCAATTTGGTTCAACATTGCTATGGAGATCCTTGCTAAAGCAGAAAAATGAATCCATTTTTAAAAAATCATTATAACCTCTTTTGAATTAAAAAGACATGTTTAAAATACAGGTGCTAAGACTATGTATCTATAAAATGGAAAAACATTAAAATAGCCAAGAAACAGTGGAAGAAATTAGTCATAGAGAGTACACAAGTTCTATCCATCTCAACTGTCTTGCTCCATCAACAGTATACAGTTATTTGACCCATCTTTTACAATGAACAGTGCAAGGCACGGAAGGGGAGTGCTACGCTGCAGATCTGGACTGTGCCCCCAAGTCTTGAGGAACGCGTCCTTCCTAAAGCAGTGACAGTCAGAGGTGGGGCTGTTGGCTGCTCTAGTGTCCCAAGGGTTCCGAGCTCCGCCGTGCATCAATCCATCGATGGCGAATGGACTGCTAACTGGGGACACCTAGCTGGAGGAAATGAGTCACTGGGGATGTGCCCCGGAAGGGTCTCTCTGCTCCTCAGTCCCTTTCTCTCTCTGCTTCCTGGCGCCCTTGAGCTGAGCAGCCCCCTCCTCCACGCCCTTGCACCCTGACCTCCTTCCTCACCTCACACCCAGGGCGATGGAATGAGCCCACCATGCACCAAACCTCCGAAAGCCTGACCCAAAATAAAATGACAGCTTTCTTCCTCTAAGTCATTCTTGTCAGGTATTTGGGTCACAGTGCCACCAAACTAACAAACATATATATACATTTAAACACACACTACTTACTGTCTCCATACTCATTACGCACACCCTGTGTCCACATACGCACATCTATCTATATATGTGTGTCCATCTTCACACACACACACACACACACACACACACACACACACATATGCATGAAGGGTGTCAGAGAAAGTACTTTGTATTTATATAGAAGAACAAAACCATGTCCTCAATTAACAGGGAAATATGAGGTGTGCCTGGTGGGATGAAGAGATAAAATTAGCCCTTCAAAGTCAATGTGTACCTGGAGCTGAAGAGGTTACACACCATGTCCTTCTGCTGCCGGATGCACCCGTGGTAAGGTGGCCAGGAAATTCAACACCTCTATGCAGGTGGCGGGGCGGATTCCGTGGAAGGTGAGCCCAGTGTCCTCCCCTGTCACCTGCAGAACTGCTAGGGCTCTGACAGATGGGATGCGCTGCACTGATGAAACGCACACTGGCTACTTGCTCCCAAATGGGCTCGCCAGCACGCCAAGATTCCCACTTAGAATACTTCCAGCAAATTCCTCCATAAGCAGCCTGTGCACAGAGAACCTGCTCCCGCCACTCGAGAGCATCCGCGCAGACTTCTCTCAAGTCAGGTTAGGATGTCCCCATTCTGGCCACTCTTGTACACAGGCATTTGTAGCTGTGACCTAGAGGCGGAGGCAGAGTCCATCTTTCTTTGCCCTTGGCAGAGTAAAGCACAAATTGGCCCCGTGAACCACGGTGGAGCCTGCCGTGCACCTCAAGAGACATCGGGGAACAGGGTGATGCTGAGTTCAGGAGACCTGCACTCCTCTTAGTTGTCTTAATCCTGATGAAGAGTTGTGCTTTTCCTGCAGCTCAGTGAGGGCAGATTTGGAAGTTGTGATTTATGTGTTGTTTATGTACATTTTTGTTGACATAATGATTTTTTAAAGGAAAGATATATTACATCTGCTGATCATTTGGCATTGAACACGAGGTGATGTGCTTCAGGAAAGCTTGATAGAATAAATATTTCACGCTGCATATGCAAACTCTATCCTCTCCACTCCAACCTGCAGTTTCCCTCGAATTTCAGCAGTATGATACATCCCAAAGAGGCCACGGAGCTCCTTGCTCACTTAAAATACTTTCACACTAAATCCTTTATGGATGACATTTTGCCATGGCAAAGGGTCTTTCTTGGTGTATTGTCCTGGCTTTTGTCTATCACCAAAGCCAGATGTTTCCAGTTCACTATTAAACATAAATAAAAATACAAACACAAGGACTGGAGCGGTGGCTCAGCAGTTACGGTACTTGCCTGGCATGCACAAGTACGTGGCTTCCAACCCCAGCACCATGAACACAATGAAGCATCCAAGCAATGAAAGTCACATGAAAAACTCAATAAAGATTGATTCTGTCTTTCTCTCGCTCTTTCTCCCTCTCACTGTACCTCTCTCTTCAAAAACAAACAAACAAAAAAAACACTGTTGGTGGAGCTGCAGACTGGTACAGCCCCTCTGGAAAGCAGTGTGGAGAATCCTTAAAAAACTAGGGATGAGTTCACCATATGATCCAGCTTTACCTCTCCTGGGTATTTTTCCTGGGGATTTAGAATCAGCACATTATAGTGACACAGCGATATCTATGTTCATAGCAGCTCAATTTACTATTGGTAGACTATGGAAACAACCCAGATATCCCTCACTGGATGAATGGATCCAAAAACCATGGAGTTCTACTCAGCAATTAGAAACAATAATATTGCAGCCTTTGAAGGTAAATGGATGGCTATGGAAGAAATTATGCTTAGTAAAATCAGCTTAACCCAGAGAACTAAGGGTCGATTGTCTCCTCTCATCTGTGGGGGTGGGGACTAGACCCTGGACAATGAGAAAGTTGGTCTATTAGCATGTGTTAAATCCAGATAAGATGTAATGCTATACAACATAATCCTTTTTTTAGAGATATTGTGGGAAGGGGAAGGGAGGGATAAGGGTGGGTAATTGGAGAGGCACTCCTGAGGGTAATTGTAGTATCCAGAATCTATACACATTTTATATTATTTTGTTAAAAACTTGTATGGTTGTTCAAAAATTAAAAAAACAAACAAATAAAAAACAAATAAATAAATACAGATGGGCATGGTGGTACACACCTATAATCTCAAGTACTCAGGAGACTGAGGCAGGAGGTTTTCAAGTTTGAAGCCAGCCTGGGTAACTTAGCAAGACCCTGTCTCAAAATTTTAAAAATAAAAAGAGCTGGGATGTTGCTCTGTGGTATAGTTCCCTATTACTGAAACACACATGCACACATTCTCTCTCTCCTAAAATTCTGGTTAATCATTTTCTTAACTTTAACTGAAACCAATATTGAACCAATGTATTTTTTTTTAAACACAGTATTTCAATAGCCGAACAATGGGTTCTTCCTTTTGGAAATAGTTCTTAGACAGCATGTCACCCCAGCATATTTAGATGAATATATTGCTCTTTCTGCAGCTGCAAAGAATTCCCAGCTTTTGATTGTTCACAGAAAGGTTAGGTTGTAATGATACAATATCATAATCCCTTGCCAGATGTTTAAACACATGCATAAAGACCTGGCTGAGGATGTACTTTTTAATATAGTGCTTTAAGGATGTACAAAGCCAAAGAGCCTGCAAGAAATATTAGCAAGCAAGAATCCGTTCTCTGACAGATTTCTAGTGCCATGTCCTAAAACATGAATCAGTTTTATTAATTTCCCCATGTCTGCTGGGTAATGGTGACCATGGTTACCAAGAGATGTGGAGAAATCTTGACTTCATTCTTACATATCATTGTTGTTGCAACCACTAATTAAAATACCTTAGAAATTTCAACTCAACGTGACTTTGTGTTCTGCAAAACTGACCCCACACAATTGCATGTGCATCTTTCATTGTTATCACTGTACTGTGACATAAATAATGAGCAGAGTTTGAAATGAGAAAATGGAATAAAAACTTCCAAATAAAACAAAAAAATTTAAGTGCTTTTGTGAAAAAAAAAACACCATGTGCAGTTGAGTTGAGATAAATTGTATGTATTTGCACAGAGGATCACATTTATAATTCCGTGTCTTAAAGAATTCTAAATGACCACACTCAGAAAGTTCACAAGCTACACTCAGAAGATGGAGTGGGCGATCTTCATTTGATTGATGACTGTCTGACGTGGCTGTCTAGGGTGGAAACCACACAATCTGTGATGGAGACGTGTGCTTAGAGTCTGAGAATGCTCTCCTGATACCAGCTGGCTTCCTAGCATGCATTCAGGTCCGCTGGCTAAATAACATCGGGGTTCTTTATGCAGCTCTATTGGCTTGGAGCTTTCGCACGAACATGCTTCATGTTCTGAAGATGAAAAACATTGTCTCAACAGTTTGCCATCCACATCAGGATTCGAAAGCTCCGGAAGGAAGACACATCACTTTGCCACTGTGTGCTCCAACTTTGCCTCTGAGCAGTCGGGCACCATTCATGTGCTTGTGATTTACGGTTGACAAAGGATTTTGGGACAATGAAATTGACCGAAGCTGTCAAAAGCACGTCATCAGCGCTCCAGGGATTTCCAACCACAGAGCCCCTGGACAGGTGTCTTGATCGTCTGGCACTGCAGACACTCCTGCCATGCCGTTTCAACAAGAGTGGTCGGATTGAGAGAGACTGCTGAATACAGAGACGTTGGAAGGAGCAGGACAAATCCCAAGGCAGGACTCCCTAGCCATCTCAGATGACAAGCCCTTGGGCAACCTCCTCAGGGACCTGTTTGTCCTTTCCTCGTGATCCTCTGCTAGCTAATCCTGCTAACTGCCAAGCTGCATAAAAGGCGCTGCAATGCAGAATCTCCCAAGCCTCGGGGGCCAAGGTGAGCACAGATTTTCCATGCTAGGTTGGGCATTTCTGCTATTGTGTGAAATTCACCAAAACGTTAGCCAGTGCCCAGCAATCTACCAAGCCAAGAATGGTTTTTTATTTTGTGTTCCGTGCCACAAATTCACATCATAGGAATTTCCAGTCTTCATACTCTGTTGCACATCCAGCATTGTTTCAAAACTAAGAACAAATATAAAGAACAAGGCACTTGCGGGGAAAAGCTAAGTAGGATTTGTTTCCACTTACTAAGAATCCTTCACAAGCAGCAAGCGTCTCTGAAGAGGTTGCAAGACTCTTTAGCTTTTACGCTGATAAAAGAAAAGTATTGAGTTCTGATATCAAACAAATACTCAAGGTTGTTTAGTGGTGGTGTGAATGCACAATAACTTACTGGGCTGGGCGTGCTTTTCCCATAACCAACATTTTCTCCCTCTCCATTTCCATCCGATGTTAATTTTTAAAAAAATAGCAAATTTGCTTTATTTTTTAAGATTGCCTACGTGTAAATACTTGTTACATTATGAACAATGAAAGAATGGGTGAGAGCACCTCAGCAGAATGGGGTGTGGTCTCTCCTGGTTAATCCTTCATTAAGTCTCCTTGGCTAGTCACTAAGAAGCACGTGTCATTCGCGGGCTGGCCATAACAGGGCAGCATAGAAATTCAAACACAAAAGGCAGGGCTTTGCGCTGTGGCTCGGTGGGTACCGCTTGCCTCCCCTGTGTGGATGCGGTCCGTCTCCCCAACAAAGCTCTGGAGCAACGAAAGCCACATGAAATACTAAATAAAATTGATGCTCTCTCTCTGTCCCTCTCTCTTAAAAATTTTATAAAACACCCCACAAAAGCCAAAGGACAGAGTGAGGGAAGAACAAAGATTTTTTTTTTTTTCAAGAGAGAGGGACACAGAGAGAGAGAGAGAGTGACAGTTTTATTGAGTTTTTCACGTGGCCTTCGTTGCTTTGAGACTGCTGTGTAGCGGTGCTGGGGTTTGAACTCGCGTCCTTGTGCGAGCCGAGCCACCACTGCATGTATAGTTTTGCAGCCGTCGATTGTGTTTAAGTCGTAGGTCCGGGAGGCACCATAGCACCCACTGCTGCTACGCTCAGCGTCCACCTGGGACAGGTACAGCTGCCTGCCATCCTGAAGGCTGCAGCACCCCGTCCGCATTGTTAAGAATTCAGGCAAAATTCTTCTCTCTCCGCATGAATCATTCAGTCATTCAGCTTCTTCTTATTCGTGAATTCGTGAAGCAACCGTGTCTGCAATGCTCATTTCCTTGGGGAAATATCTGGAGGATTGCACAAGAAGAACATGGACCACAAGGTGACCTGCTGTGTGTTGATTGGACTCGGTGCTCTCTGGAAGCAGAAAGGCAAGGAAGACATTCTCTTTCTCGATAGTTGAAGACCTGTGCTCCTGCAAGCCTCAGGCACCCACAAAGCACACTGTAAAATGCCTCAGTCGTTTTCCTCATGGCCTGGGGGTAATTGCACAGGTTCCCTGCTCGAGCTGGCCAAAGGGCACAGTTATGTGGATTTGTGCACGAGTTCCTCTAGGCTTCACTCATCTACCTCCGCAGAATGCATATGCACCTTAAATTTTCCTGGAAAACAGCAGTGCATTGAAAATGTGTGTCCATAGGTCAAGTCCCAGATGGTGCCAGCTCAGCTCATTTTTCTGTTCAACCTCAGCAGAAGCTTTCATTACACATCACATGAGACCCACAAGACACCCAACAAATGAGATGGGAAAGCAATTGCCTGCAAATTTAGAGTTATCAAGAGTTGCATTATCTGCAACACGAATTTATATACACAATTGATAGCCATGAGCTCCTGCTGAATACATAGTATGCCTTGAGATAATCTTGATTCGCATTATCAAGCCTTCAGGATGAGCAAGACAATTACAAGTCAGTCATGCTGGACATAATCAAAGTTAACAAATACTTTTCAAAATAGCAAAAGTAGATATGCAACATATATAAACAAAAGCACATAAAATAATATTTTACCATTGTAATTTTATGTTCATCTTATGTCCTCCACCTCCTTCTTCTTCTCCTCCTCCTCCTTCTTCTTTCTTCTTCTCCTTCTCCTCCTCCTCCTCCTCCTCCCCCTCCTCCTTCTTCTTCTTCTTCTTCTTCTTCTTCTTCTCTCCCTCTCCCTCTCTCTCCCCCCCTCTCCCTCTCCTTCTCCTTTCTCTTCCTCTTTCACTTTTCTCTTGATCTTTTTAGCATGTAAATAATTTGGGAGTTCAATAATGCATGCCCATAATTTGTAAGGTTATAAATCCCAAAAACTGAGGATGGACTTTTAAAACATTTCTACTAATACGAGTAAACAAAAGAAGTTTAGGGCCCATGAAGGTGTTTGCTGGGAGAGTGAGCCTAGGAAGGCAGAGCTCACCTCTCCTGGTTTCCCCGGCAGCATGATGTCTGTCTGTCCCCCTCTGTAAACCTACAATATTTTGCTTCAAGAGAGCTTTTAAGTTTGTTTTTCTTGTAACACACTACAGAAGCCACGATTCCCATCGATGGACAGAAACCATTATTAACATCGCGCACCAGGCTTTTCCAAATCCCCCAAGTAATTCCCTCTAATGATGTCGGAAGTGTTTCGAATGCTAGGAATGTTCAGTTACATCTTCTAACATCAGTGATAGATGCGCTCAGAGACGAAGACGGTAACCAGGCGTTATGTTGTTTTAAGCTCCCTGGCTGTGGGACTCTGGGAGTTCTATCTCTTAAACTTCCTACTTTCACCTCTTACAGGTCAGCCAGTCTCCTGACCACTAGTTACAAAGGATGTAGAAGTTTAATCTAGCCTACAGACAAACTTTTCATGAGTCATTATTTGAAAAAGCGCAGCGACCACCTATACTAATGAATCAGCAACTCCACCTTGATATGTCCAACCACCATGTTTTCATTTGGAAATTAAAACACAAATCATCATTACTGGTTTATATACATGTGATTTTGTTGATTAAACACATTTGGATCATTTTATTGATTAACAAACTTGGAGACCTCACGATACACACTTCATATATTATTTTCAACTGTGCAATATGCAGATAGGATCATGCAATTTTAAAAGCGGAAGGTCTTACAGAAGAACAGTGTGTTTTCTCTCAGTACAGAACAATTTGGCTGAAGGTCTTAAATGATACTCAGTTTAAACATCCATATGGGAAAAAGAGATTCCTTTCTACAATATTGTACAACTTGCAGAACTGATAATACTTGGATCATACACAGAATGCTTCCTTAAAACAGATTAGACAATAAACACAACATAAAGTTATAATATACAAAGCTCAAATGTATTTAGTCCTGTGCAACTCTTACCCGAACTCATGGATCAGAATGATTTGCAGAAAGCAAATGAAATATAATAGCACTGCTTTTGCATAACAGCCTTTGGAAACGGTTGCCGTGCGCACATTTAATGATGTGAACTTTTAGCTAAGTGTTCTCCAAAGCTTTTCAAGCTATTTTCATTTCCCATTAAGATTCAAGAAGAAAATTCCAATTTTTAAATGTACTTTGAAATGTAGAAGAAGTGAAATCTCCTCATGTTTTCCTGTTCCTCCTCCTTGTCCTTCTGGGTACCATGTCCAGCTTAGAGAATTCGCAACACTGACGCCCATCAGGCTGGATTTCAGTCCGCTGGTGACTGTTAATATCAACCGTGCCCTCGTTGTAACTGGGGTACTGAAGATGCAGTCGAATAGAAGGGAAAGGCTCTTTGAGTTCTTCTGATATGACATGTGATGTATTTCTTAAAATTTTTTGAGAAAAAAATAAATAGCTTCCTGTATTAGTTTCCAGAGATTTTATCACAAGATCTCACAAACTGGGTGACTTAAAACAACAAAAATTTGTCGTTTGACAGTCATGGGGGCTGGAAATCTGAAATTAAGATGTTACCAGGGCCATGCGCCCTCTGAAGGTCCTGGGGTAGGAATTCTTCTCACCTCTTCCCTGCTTCTGGTGTGCACAGGCGATTCTTGGTGGTTTACAGCGTCTCTTCAGTCTCCTCCTCTGTCTTCACCATTGAATAATATTTGGTTACTTCAGCAGACCTTAGAAAGTTCCTCGTTGCCAAGGCTCTATTTCAAATGCACGGGATTTAGACATAAGCTTCAATCCAAAACTTATATATGGGTTAAGATGAAAGCTTCATCCGGATAACGACACGCATTGGTTGGCTCATTCTGTGATGGAGTGCTCTCAACCATGATCCATGATTGGAGGGCGAGGGCTGCAGCAGGCACCAGGAGATGGGAAGCAGGAGACATCCCATGGCCGTGGTCAAGCCCACATGCCCACCTTGAGCAGAGGGATGAAGGCGGGAGCATCGTGAAGACACGAAGCTTTAAGGGCACCATTTTGAAAAGATTAAGAATGAGTTTCGCGGTTGGGAAGCACCCACCCAGGGGCCTGATGCCTGAGAGTCCTCAAGTGGCCTTGGAGGAGATGCCATCTCTACCAGGAATGCAGACCACAAGAGAAGGGTTGGCACCCTGCATCGATAGGGAAGTCAAGGGCATGTTGCCAAACCCTGCGCCAAGTCCCCTCAACACAGATGCGTCACGCCGAATACCTGTCTCAATTCCTGTGCAATAAGGTCTCCTAGACCAGCAAGGAGTTCTCGGTTTTAAAAAAGCTGGACATATGAACCAGGATGCACATCACAAAGGGGAGATCTCCTGGGGTCCTCTGGAATAGAGTTGTGAGCAGCGTTTGCAGGTTGAAGAGAACTGTAGCATAGAGGAGCTCACCTGGAAACCTCTGCTCCCCAAAGCACGCTGGATGGGACCACGTTGACTTTCTGCATGAGTCAGACACAATTACAGGAAGACGTTTTCAAGGGTGTATGAGCTATCCATTGCTGCGTAACAAAATATGGTCAGCATTAATGCAATAAAAGTTGAGTGGTCCTTTATTGTTATTATTGTTCTCCCTCTTGATCTGAAGGTGGATTAAACTCAGATGCATATTTGTATTCCTCATCTTTTATGATTTCAGCCTCATGGCAGCTAAGACTAGAAGCTCTGAAAGTCTTCCTTGCTCATCGCTTGATCAATGCTCACCAAGATTCAAATAAAGAATAGACTCTTAAATGAAAATTGCCATCAACCCCACATCACTGCCCCTTGAATCTTCAGCACATCTGACTACAGCATTTCTTCATAGGAAGAAACCTCTAGCATCCTGGTTTTCCCGACACAGCTTATGCACCACACGGAGACAGAGCGCGTCTGTCAGCTGTTTAAACAACAACAACGTTGGCGTGGCCGTTTCACATGCTCCTTCATCTGTTCTTTCTTGGGTTTTCTCCTTTATGTCTTCTTTGGGGCGTGTTGGAATGTGTTCACAGTTGCAGTGCTGACCACATGTGACAGCGATATTTGGAACAGCTGAGAGGCATGCCTGTCTTTGATAAACCGTGATGAAGGGTTTCGATAGGAGAAATGGGAAGGGAAGTTGAGAAGTGGTGGCGAGAAGCTGTTCTGTGAAGGATGGTTGCATGTCCTCACGGAATGCCCACAAAGCACACTTGTTAACCACTGTGCTCTGAGTCAACACATGCTTCGGTCAGCGGCTGGCTGGAGGAATGTGAGGAAGCACTTGGCCTCACTGTCTGTAAAATGAGAAGAGCCACAAAGTTTTATGGGGAGGAAATTATGAATTAATTACTAAATCACTGTAGCACTGCTGGACACAATAAAAAGCATAACAAACATGAATACTCTTTGGGCTAACGTGACTGTCACTCATATGACCACTCTGATATCTCCAAGAGCATCTCCTTCGCACATAGGCATATTAATTAGAAATTGTAGGAGCTGGAGTGTTGGCTCAGCAGTTGGAGCGCTTGCCTCGCGTGCCCAAGGACCCGGGTTGGAACCCCAGCAGACACACACAACGTGGTGTCGGAGCAACAAAGGCCAGATGAGAAATAAAATAAAATTGATTATTTCTTTCTCCCTCTCTCTCTCTCAAAAAGAAGAGGAAGAAAAGATGAAGAGGAAGAGGAGAAGGAGGAAGAAGGAAGAAGAGGAGAAGGGGGAGGAGAAGGAAGAAAGGAGGAGGAGGAAGGAAGAAGAGGAAAAAAGAGGAGGAGGAGGAAGAAGAAGGAGGAGAAGGAAGGATGAGGAGGAAGAAGGAGGAGGAGAAGGAAGAAGGAAAAAGGAAGAGGAGGAGGAGGAGGAAGGAGGAGGAAAAGGAAGAAGAGGAGGAAGAGGAAGGAGGAGGAAGAAGGAGGAGGAGGAGGAAGAGGAAGAAGGAGGAGGAGGAGAAGGAGAAGAGGGAGAAGCAATTATTGTTGGGAAAAAAAGGGCATTTCCCAGAGCAACTTTGGGAAATTAGAAATAATGAGGCACTTTGAAACCTGCTTTTATTGTCTACAGAAAGTCAGTATAAGTTTTTTTTAAAAAGTTATCCATTATTTGGAATGAAACTGTTGTGTAAGTGGAGACCTATTTTACAAAAATTATGACTTTTGAATTAATGAGGGAAAGATGAAATTGGTAATAGTGTAAAACCATTAAAAAAGAAACTAAATGAGCTTTCTCCACATCTGTGACCAGATGAATTAAGATGGCAAAGATATTTTTTAATATTTAAGAGCTGGGTATGGTGGCACATGCTTGTAATCTTAGTGGCTCAGGAGGCTGAGGCAGGAGGATCACGAGTTGAAAGCCAGCCTCAGCAGCTCAGTGAGGCCTTGTGTCAAAAATAAAAAATATAAAAGGGGTTGGAGATGTGGGTCAGTGGTTAAGCATCCCTGGATTCAATCCCTGGCATACCTCCCAAAAAATTAACATTAAAATTAAAGATAAATTACATAAGAATTTACAAATGCTTGAGAAGGATCTGTTTGAATATCTCTGATGCAGCAAGGTTGTTCCTAAGCAAGATACATGCCCAGAGATGGTAGAGAACAGTACTGACCATCTCAACTCCCTCAAAGTCCCTCTGCATCCGTCTTTGTAAACACGGTTCCAAATCAAGCAACGGAAACAAACTGTTCAACTTAGACCAAAAAAAAAAAAAATCAGTGTTCAGAATCATAAACAGTTCTTTTATTTCTATAGAGAAATGATTTTAAAAGAAAATGGAAGTTGGCACGTGATAGCTGAGCAATTAACAGATGGAGTCTGGCCGGTGAGCTCCCCGCAAACGCTGGATCTTTCCAGCATGAGCAGAAGTGAAGATGGAGACGAGACCAAGATGTTGTTTCTTAACAGATGGCCGCAGCTCTTAAAACTTGTTCACAGGGAGGTGGGGAAATGAGCAGCCACACAATACTGTTTTCCAACCACACTGACTACTGAAGATGAGTGTGCCCTACTTCCCGCCATAAAAGAAATGGACCTGTGATTTTATTATATTATAATCTGTGAAATTTAATTCCAAAGAACAAGCTAGATGGATATGGGAAGAGGAAGCACACTTGCCAATGGAGAAGAGGCACATTCGTGATCATCCATACACACCCACATCCTAATTTCCGGAAGTGACAGGCATGTTAGCTCACACGGCCGGGAGGCGTTAAGGTGGCTAGCTCAACATGGGGAAATATGGGGCTGGAGCGGTGGCTCCGCCGTTCATGGCACTTGCCTGGCGTGCGTGAGGATGCGAGCTCGAACCCAGCACCACCTGCACAACGAAGTCCTGGAGCAACGAAAGCCACGTGAAAAACTAAACAGAATTGATTGCTTCTCTCTCTCTCTTAAAAAAAACAACGCGGGGTAAATGTGCTGGCTCTTTTGTGTGGGCCCAATGTAACCACCAGCGTTCAAGATGGAAGAGAAATGCTGAGAGCTTAGGATGGTGACACCTGTGACAGTGGTGTTGGGAAATGATGCCATTCGAACCATTTCCTTTGCGGGAGGTGTGGACCCCTCTGGATGCGGAAATGACCTAGGGCACCTTGGAATTTCTGCATGAACTTCTCGCCTGTCAGACAGAACACGCTAAGTCTGGGTTTTGTCCCAACGGTGAGTCTGTGGGTCTCACTTGCCAGAGCCCCTGACCCAGTCTCAGTAGTTCCAGACTATACCTTTGTCCATAATTCCTCGAACTTCATTCTACTGCACATTTATTAAAAGTATGAAGTGTTCTGTGGATAGAGAGAGAAACACAGACACAAACTCAGCTTGTCCTATTGAAGTCTCATCATGCAGATAATTACTAACAGCAGCTGTGGGGTTTGCTTCTCCCCACACACCAAGCAAGCAATGAGTTGTGAAGCAGCCACCAGCTGTGCTCCTATGATCCAGTTCAGCTCTGACACAATCGGCCTGCAGAAGCAGATCCAATAGGTGGATGGCTTCCTGTCTGCATCTTCCTTTCTGTGTGAAGTGTTCCTTCCTTCCTCCACAGACAGGGAAGGACCCTTTCTGAAATGGGCATCTGCAACCTGCTATCAGACAAGGGAGGTGTGTCAGTCAGCCCTCCGTCACTATAATATGGAACTGGACATAACTCACTTATAAAGAGAAAAGGCTTACTTTGGTTCAAAGGATTGGAAGTTCCAGTCTAGGATGGTTTGATTGACAGCATTGCTTTGGGTCTGCAGAGAGGTGTTGCCTCCCAGAGGGGAGCATGTGGCGGAGAGAAACCCCACATCTCATGTCCAGGAAGGGAAAGAGGAAGGAGAAACCAGGAGAGACCAGGGTTCCACAAATTCTTTTCAAGGACACACCTGCGATGACCTGTGGACCTCCCACAGCCCTGCCTCCTGAAGATGCCACACCTCCCAACAGAGCCACCCTATGGGCCAAGCCTTCAATACATGGGGGACCCACACTCCAGGTAAACTCCAAGCTATAGCCATGGGTCAGAGAATTCTTTTGGTCAATACATGGGTCAGAGAATTCTTTTGGACAATACATTGGGGGACCCACACTCCAGGTATACTCCAAGCTGTAGCCATGGGTCAGAGAATTCTTTTGGTCATTTCAAAGGCAGAAAATGGGGGATAATTAGAGCATATTTTTAGCTTCCCTGACTTTTTTTTTGAGGAAGAGACATTCTAGTTTCTATTGCCTTCCTTGGGAAGAAAAAAGAGATTATAAAAAGATGGTAGAGGAAGGTCAGAGAGAAATTTTGCTTTCTGAGCCGTAAAATGCCCCAACATTATTATTCTCTGTTATTCTGCTTACTTAGCAAATAACAAGAGCCCTAGGGGTAATAAAAATAAGCCAGAAACAGTGGATAAAAATCTATACATACGTATACACATATGTGTGTGAATATATGCACATAAATATATGCATGTGTACATATATGCATATATTAACACACATGTATGTACACACATATATCACAAATATTGAGCATGAAAATGTCTTCTTGTTCTCCTTTTTAAATCTCTTGTATGATGTGTCCTTCTGGTAACATTTAGCTTTCTTTATCTTCATTTACATGCTACCTGTGACCCTACAAATTTTATTTTCCTGCAACCAATTTCTGTGCTATCCACAGCTCTTTCTGGAATTGACTTACAACCCCCAGTTCCATGAGTGCACAAAGAGAAGTGAAAGAAAAGTTTGCAGTGCCCAACCTTTCTTTGGCCAAGATGGCCCCAGAGAATGCGCACTGGCTCTCATCAAATCCAGAAGAGTCTTGCAGATCTGGATTCTGCAGAATTGGCCTCAGGTCCCTCAGGCTTTCTGACCTTATTCAGTCAAGACCACTGGCGGTCTCTGAATAAACCTTAGCATGTCAAGCACAAAGTATCTTGCGGCCATTAAAAAAATCCAGGGACATCTTTGCCTGTTAGGTGAGTTTCTTGTAAGCAGCATATGGTTGGGTTTTGTTTTTTGATCCAGTCTGCAAATCTGTGTCTTTTGAGTGGTGCATTTAGACCATTCACATTCAGTGTTACGATAGAAATGTGTAATTGATTTGTAGCCATTGTGTCTTATTTAGCTACTTCTGTGGTTGCCTTGCTGGTTACTGCTGGGTACTTTTCCCAGGGATTTAGAATCAGCTCATTATACTGACACAGCAATATCTATGTTCATATCAGCTCAATTTACTATTGCTAGATTATGGAAACAACCCAGATGTCCCTCCCTGGATGAATGGATCCAAAAGCTGTGGTACATATATACCATGGAATTTCACACAGCAATTAGAAACAATGATATTGCAGCCTTTGAAGGTAAATGGATGGCTATGGAAGAAATTATGCTGAGTAAAATCAGCTTAACCCAGAGAACCAAGGGTCGATTGTCTCCACTCATCTATGGAGGCTGAAGCTAGACCCTGGCCATTGAGAGAGGCAGTCTAGTATCATGTGTTAAATCCAGATAAGGTGTAATATTATACAGCCTAATACTTCTTTAGAGATATTGTGGGAAGGGGAAGGGAGGGATAAGGGTGGGTAATTGGGGGGACACTCCTGGGGGTAATTCTAATACCCAGAATATATACACATTTTATATTATTTTGTTAAAAACTTGTATGGTTGTTCTATAATAAATCTCTCAATTAAAAAAATCCAGGGAGATAAAGACAACAGGAAGTGGGTGTTTTTCCACAATGGCATTTGTTTCATAGAAAAATGTGGAAGAATGTGATTATTGAGAACACTGATTTTTAAGTGAATGAGGAGTCCATGCCAGTTGTAAGGGAGCGATAAAGTCTAGAGACTAACGCAGACATATGGATTTGCCCTTCTCCAAGAAGTGTCAGTGGGGAAATCGCTGACTACTGGATTGGCTTCCGAGCTCCATTCCAGGTGTACCCAGGTGGCCCCAAGAGCAGACCGTTTCCTCGGGGTCGTTTGCCCGCCGCCATCCCCCGCATTCCCAGAACCGATCTTCTGCCATTCATCACGGCTCTTCCACCTGCGCTTCTGCAGCAGTTAATGACTCACCAGTAAGCACGGTGGTCAGCCCCGGCTTGGCAAACCCGTCGTGAACTCAGAAGCACAGTTTTATGCCAGAATTGGCTGGAAGGCGCCCTCCCAGCACCAAAGCTCAGCCTTTGTTCCCCGAGTCCAGTCTCCATGGCTAAGAATCCTGGACAGACATCAAGTGCACTCTCGGGAGCCAAGTCCTCAAAGCCCCATGGGGGGCGAGAGAAGACACAGGAACTGCATGGCCAAGAGAAGTCCCAGGGAATGATTTCTTAAGAAGGAAAACGCATGCAAAACACTCTAAAGACTCCACGGAGCCTGCACAGAGCTCGCATCCGCCTCCACAAAAACACGCATTTCCAAGCTCTTGCTGATGCATTTGGGACTGCAAATGTGGTTTTCGATAGTCAGCTGGTCTCAGGCTGCAGCTTGCAGTTGCCCTTGGCCTCCGTGAATGCCAAGTCTTCTGGACAGACGTATCTGTACCTAAGTGACACGTGACACCCCAATTCTCTCTCTCTCTCTGTTTTAAAGGGATGGGGTTGTCAGCAACGGATGGATGTGGATGTTTCGCTCTGACCTCCCTTGAGGTGGCATCAGCCCAGATAATGATAATGCAGGACCTCAGAAAGAACAGAAAGGGAGGTGCCGACTTCCTCTTGTCCACACAGCGAGGCAGCCCCAGGCCTGCACTTAAGAGACAGTTGCAGGCCCGGCAGTCACTCTCACCAGCACTGGGGCACAGTTGGGCTGTGGCTTCAGTTTGGGAGGTACTGTGAACACGCCTAGGGCAAGTCCAGAGGATGACACTGGGAGGGACACACCAGCTCACTGGCATCTTCTCTCAAGCTTGGAATCACAGTCGCAGCCTGCCATTTTAGGGGAAGAAGGTGTTGCAGAGGTGGTGAGGTGGTGAGGTGGTACATGCCTGTAATCCCAGCAACTGCGGAGTCTGAGGCAAGAGGATTGCAGGTTGGAGTCCAGCCTCAGCAACTGGGCGAGGGCCCAAGCCGCGTAGCAAGACCCTGTCTCAAAATAAAACATAAAGACAGGCTGGTGATGTGGCTTGTGGTTAAGCTCCCCTGGGTTCAATCCCTGGTACCATAGAAAAAAATTCTGTTAGTTGTTTTTGTTTTTTGTCTTAAAATACCCATCCTAGACTTATAAATTTACCATCCATCCATGTATATGTGACCTGAAGCAATCAAATCTTTGCAGACACAATGGTGCTGAATTATTGCAAATAAAATTGTATAAAAGTAGCAGTTGTTGAGAAGACCAGGTAGGTCCACAGAAAGAGACTCCAAATTCACCAAGACACAGAAAGCGCAGGAACAACCGTCTGCAAAACAGTGACAGTGTTCTCCTGTTCCCTGGGTGAGAGAGGGAGGAGAGGCAGGAGGTGTGTGTGTGAAACTCCATAAAGGTTTAGTATCCATGCCAGGGCTCAAGTCCACAGGTGTTACAGGAAAGCCAGCCTGCGGGCAAATTGCAAGTCTTCATGTGTACCAGGAGTTTGGAAAGCTCACACAACAGTGATCCATTCTCCAGTTGCATGTTAGGACCAATTGGAACCATAAAGCAACCGCCAGAGAGATTCTGATGGAATCAGAATAAAAACCAAACAAAATAAACAAAAACAGAAACAAAAAGCTGCTTCCAACATTTCAGGTCACGGTGACATTGAACTTCCTTTCTGTCCACACACAGATAATATATTTAGTATCAGACAGATGGAGTGTAGCAGATATTTTATACTTACACAGTATTCTATGCGTATATACATGGTATTTCATGTACAATCTTCAAAATACACATAGCTTTTCACATATATGTGTGCATGATATTTTGGGCATATATACGTAGTATTCCACACGTATACACATGGCATTTCACACTTTCATATATTTATGCGTATACATACGTGTATGTGTACCTGTGCATACATGAGCACACACACACACGCAAGCATGCCTGTGTGCTTCCTTGCAACAGGCTCTGTACGAGCTAATCTTTGTAACTTGAGCTTAGGGAAGGCCGGGCTGGCAGGAGGGAGCCTTCGGCGCTTTGCTGAAGAACAGCGCGGCTAGAAGGTGGCAGCGCATTTTCAGACCCTGCCAATCCCTACCTGACATTGGACAGTCAACTTAAGCAAGTCTTGCCCTCCTCTCCCATGCTGCCAGCCCCACGGTTTGGAGAAATGAGCAAAGGAGTGCAGTAATACTCTTTGGAGCTTATCATGTGCCAGCCCTCGGTGAAGGACAATTGGGAGGGAGGTTAATTCTGCCTCTGCTCTTGAGATCTGCTCAGTAGCAATACCCAGGCAGACCACTCAGGAAAGGCACACAGGACAGGAAGCCAATCGCGTGTGATTGAGTGCTGGAGCAGATGAGGAAGGAGACACTGGGGGTGAGAAGGTCGAGTCACAATGAGCTTTGCTTTGCTTCATAGCCTGGTGCTGCGTTCGCTGACCGATCAGTTCTAATCGGCTGTCTCTGACAGCCCGTAAATCATGACCAGCTGCCCCTTGAAGGTTATTTCAAAAGGTCAGGGGGAAAAAAGAATTTTTACTAACATTCTAGAACATCCAAAATTATATTTGACTACCCTGTTTGATAAGTATTATTCTGTTGCACCGAAAGGAAGAGTGAAAGTTACTCATTATATATATATACACCCCTGAATCTATCTATATGTGCACTTATTTGCTTATATGCTCATGTGTGCATCTGCACTGCTCTGTATATCATTTAATCCAGCAAAAAAGTGGGGAAAGAGAAACTTCAGTGCACCCCAGTGCAATCCAGATGTGAAGCTTCAATGTGACTACTTCTTCAGCTCAGCACTAGGAATATTTCTAACATTTATCAGAAACTACCTCCTTGAGATCCAAGGAGCGGTTTGTAGCTCTGGGCACACATTAGAATCATCTGGGGACATTTTGACTAGCACCGATGTCCTCAATTCACTCCTGACCTGAAGGTGCCGGAGGACACTGGTCTCCTTAACAACTCCCTTGGGGTGTCTCAGAGCAGCCAGTTTTGACAGCCTCTGACCCAGGGTGAGGTCACGCTGGTCATCAGAACCGACTGTTCCAAACCCAACAGAATCCTGACTTCATCCACTACCCTAGAGAAGGTGAGCTTTCCAAGCAACGATGAATGTCCCTCTTCTTTATTTCTTCATATCCACTCTAGACCATAAATACGCATCGTAGTTCCTTTCAGAGAAATGACTTTTTCACATCTATAGATTTTAGTTATCCATAAATTTGGTTTTATTGGCTGCATAGATTTTTCTACACAGACTTGTTAAATGCTCAGCCAATTTTTTGAACACAATTCATTGATTGAAATTCAAGATAGCATCATCAAGTACGGATTGAGTTGATTGTTTCTGTAGCATTAAAGTTAAAATTCATGTGAAGAAAATTGCTTTCTGCCCGAGAAGAATTTGTAAAAATTGGCAGCGTTTCCTTAATTTCTTTAGATAATTGAGCGTCTTTTAGATGTGTGTCTGCTTAAAACAGAGTGGCATTTACAGTGCAAAAAAACTACACACACGCACAAAACTTGCAAAGAAGTAGAAACACACAAAACCCCACATGTACACCATACTGTGTGTGTGTGATATGTGGTGTGGAGGAACATCAATCTTCTGGTTGTGTGGGTGTGATATTCTGCTGTAATTTTGGGTGCCCTCATCCTTCCACACCGCAGATGTGACATCCACCACCATCAGGTAGGATATTGAATACCTGCTCTGGCTCCAGACTCTCCTTGACCCAGCTGCTCCTTGGTCTTAGAGCTGTTGGACCCTCATCTCTCGGTGTCCCCTACTCTGCATTCTTCCTGTAGCTCAGGCCATGGCTGAGTCATCAACCCCTGGGTAGAACTGACTGACCATCCACTGGGAGTTTTGTGGTCACTCTAGCCATGCCATGATTTTTCTGAGCTCACTCCTCACCATCATTCATTTTCCACATTTATTCTTATTTCTTATTATCTTTTCCTGCCAGCATAAAGAATCCCTGAGAGCATGGGGCTGGAGCGGTGGCTCAGTGGTTACAGTGGTTGCCTGGCATGTGCAAGGATGCAGATTTGAACCCCAGCACCACATATACAATGAAGTGTGGCAGCAACAGAAGTCACATGAAAAACTAAATTAAAAAAACCCTGCTTCTCTCTTGCTCTCTCTCACTGTCCCTCTTTCTCTAAACACAAACTAAAAGAGACCTTGAAAGCAGAGCACCAATCTTTCTGAATCAACGTCCCAGTTCTCAAATGAGACCAAGTGCACAGAAGAGACTAAGGAAATGTTTGTTAAATAAATGGATAAATGCAAGCAGCAGTGATTTTATGAAGGAAACCACTGAGGAAAAACCTGCCCCCAGCAGCTTAGGAGGCTGAGGCAGGAGGATCGCCAGTTCAAATCCAGCCTCAGCAGCTTTGCGAGGTTCTAAGGAACTTAGTGAGACACCATCTCTAAAATAAAGGGCTGGGTATGTGGCTAAGTGGTTAAGTGCACCTGGGTTCTGTCCCTGGTACCAAACACCACCACCAGCAAAAAATGTGTCACCAGAGCTGTTAGTTACAATTTCAAATATGATGGAACAGCTCTGAAGTCTTGTCAGACTCTAAACTACCACATCTCAAATTCCATCCATATTTTGAAACTCCCCAGAAACCTAGAAAATTCAGGTTTTCCTTTTAAAAGTTTATTTGTTGTTTGTTTTAACGAAAATTTGTTTTCTTCTCTCTTTTTTTTTAAACAAGTGTTTTATTTTCTTTTTTCTTTTTTTCTTTTTTTTTGGAGAGAGAGAATCAGTTTTATTTATTTTTCCATCTGACCTTTGTTTCTGTGACAGTCAGTTGCGCATGTGGTGCAGGGGTTTGAACCCGGGTCCTCCTGTATATCAGGCAAGCACCTCAACCACCGAGCAACTGATCCAGCCCCCTCAAGCTTTCTTCTTAAATGAAAGAAAAAGCTCATTTAAGAAATAAATGGGTCAAATTGTGGGAGTTGATTAAAGATACTTTATTACTGAATCAGTATGTACAAATTCTAAGAGGAAAATAATGAGTCACAGATAATCAAGCTATGTACAATACTTTTTTGTTTTTTTACAAAACAGTTTTTACAAGATTACTTCTTTCTAAATAACATGACAGACATACACAGAAACACAACTTTTTAATACATACATAAATAAATATTGACTTTAAATGACCACAAGAAGCGTCATGATTTCTACAGCCCTTCTGGACAAAAGGGGAACAGCTCTCTGCTATCTGCATACTACCATATAATTAAGTAACGGAGAGAAAAATAATAGCTTTATATAGAACTCTGTTAATCACTCTGTAAATTGTATAACTTGCTAAAATATTCAGCAGGGGTAAGACAATTATAAGGGTCCATGCCTTACGTGAATCTGAGCGTGGCCATGCAAATCCATAGGTCCCACTTCATCTCCAAATACGAACAAGTCCCACGTCTTGCGGGACTTGTTCGTATTTGGAGATGAAGTTTAAAGAACATGCAGGTACTTAGCCTTGGAGCTGTGCTTATGGTGTGAATGTTCATTTAATAAGATTTGGAGTTGTTTGCAATATGGGAATGTGCAAATGCGAGAAACCTCAGCACGCACCATCAGAAGGGACATTGCATAAATCAATATCATCAATGTGATAGCTACTGATACACCACACAAAATTAATATGTACTTGCACGACACGGGCCGGGGAAGCCGGTGTTTCTAGGATACAGATGTGTTTCTCATCTTTAAATATTGCTTCATAAGCATTTCAAGAAACACTTGTCATAAGCCTTACCCTAATATGTCTTAGAGGACAACAAATGACTTCAATGGATACATGTTGGCTTGGAAAAAATGATTTCTATAAAGTTCCACTTATAAAAACAATTGAAGAAAAATTCGTCGTTAAGGAGTAAATTGTGTAAGTGTAAATAATGCATGTGACTACTGCGCATGCCGACGTAGCCACCTGCGTTGGGTGAGAAGGTTTCAATTTTTGAAACGGTCAGTATTATCACTATTTCTGTTCTTCTCATTTGAGAGAAATGCATCTAATTTCAAGAAAGCACATTAGAGAATGAGAAACTAAAATTGTATTTTATGTTGAAAAACATACATTTTTGGTCATTTGATTACTACTGGGGATTGCTGAAATTCAAAAAAGAAATATTTTAGTACTTCATTTAATAGTGTTTTTCTTCTAGTAACAGTATTAAAATTTAAAATTTTGAATATTATAGCAAAACAAAATGCTCCTAAAAGCTGTTTTGGATTTGTCCATGCTGATGTAAGCTTCAGATTCATCATCTGAACTGAAAATCCATTCACTGCATGTCTTGTACTCAGACAAAAGAAACACAATTAAATTTCATAATATTAAATTTATATAATAATTTAATAATAGTTTGTATCTATGTATATACTCCTGCATTTGTAACTATACAATAGTACAAAACTCTGCTGGCATAAATATTTCAACAAATTAAGGTAAAAGAGAAATGTTGCCAATAATAACTTCGATTTTTGAAATTCTCAGAACTGGAAATTCAGATGCTGGGAATGGTGCTAATATACATCATAGTTTCAGATCTCTGCGGTTTTGCTTAAGCATGGAGTACTTTTACGCAAAGACTGTTTCCTGTTCTCTGCTTTCAAATGCTCTTAGAATCAGGTGATTTCACAACACAGGGTAGTAAGTCTGTCCCATCCACAGGATAAAGTGCAGAAAGCCATTCAGAGACCGCAGGATCTTCCCTTGTGATACCTGCTTCTTTTTGCTTTTTAAATCCTTGAACACACAGGAAACAGGTGTCAGTGTCTACGATCGGGTACTCAGGTTTAGAATCTGTGTTCCTTACAGATCTGCACCATTGACATCATAATGAAGTTATTTCCATCTGTATTTAAGTAGCTGAATCTATTTTTGCATGTACATATGTACACACATACATATATAAACCTACACACACTGCTATGGCATACACACTTTTCTAAGCATATTTTAAACCACGTATGTAAGTACCCCCTCAAGAAAGAATTGTATTCAACTAAATAGTTGTGGGTTTTAGGTTGCCTGCAAACATGCTGCACCGTATATACCGATGGCATATCTTGGCTTGAGTTCCTTCTACTAGGGGGTGGTCTGGCGTACAAGAAATTCTGCAAACAGTAAAATTCAGATTACAAACTTGGAGTTAAACACCACCCAGCCACCATAAAAATGATCTTATTAAAGATCTGAAGAAGTCATGCCCAAAGGCTATATAGTCTTTGCTGATGCTGCAAATCCAAATAATTCTTTTTTTTTAACTAGAGAGGGACAGTGAAAGAGAGAGAGAAGGAAAACAGAATCAATTTTATTTAGTTTTTCATGTGGCCCCTGCTGCTCCAAAACTTCGTTGTGTACACGTTGTGTACGTGGTGCTGGGGTTTGAACTCGTGCACTCACACGTGCCAGGCAAATGCCGTAAGCACCGAGCCACCGCTCCAGCCCCCAAACTATGATTTTATTTTATTGATTCAAGGTACGTGTAGCAAGTGCGCTTTGAGAGTCTGCCTCTCCAAATTCAGGGAAATCCCAATTCTGCAAAAATTCAGCAGCAATTAGCAAAATGGTGTATGGAAATGAAATTCAGAGTCAAATCAATCTATTCTTCATATGCTCTGTTTTCTGAGGGAATTGATGTCCAACCCGGGTGGCTGAGCGTGTGGTTCCAGACACAGCTACAACAGGCAGAGAAAGGTGTCCGAGAAGTACCTGCTGCCTTGGTGAGCTCCTGACGCCTCCGAAGGGTTCAGTATCTGTCTGGAGCAGGCTTGTAATGATGTGGATGATGGTGTTTCAGGTGGGGTCCTAGAAGCAACAAAGTCTGTGAGTCACAGGGCTCCAGGCGTAGTGAACGGAAGTGCAAACACATCCACGATGACACCTGCTGAGTGCCCTGGCTTCCCGCCCCTGCAGGGACCCTGCTGTCCTCTTGCAGGGTACAGACAGACATTCATTCTTGCTGTCTCTTCCCTCCCTATGTCCTTGGAGATCACCAAAGCCATCAGAAGGCCAAGCAAGAAGACAAGCTCCTAATCCTTCAAGCAAACCATACGCTTATTTTTATTTCCTCAAAGAAGTTTAAAAGTTAACTAATAACTGTAAGAAACAGAATTTCAATGGAGGAATTTGGAAAAGCAT
>PVKS010012738.1:0-52860 GCA_004027875.1 Aplodontia rufa
AGAGTGTACATTCTAGAGAGAATCAATAAACAGCATTCAAACATTTTTATCTTTATGTATGCATAAAAAATCACCCCTGTGAAGACTTTGTGACTATCTTTTTAAAAATTTTTATTGATGCATTTTGATTATACATATCAGTAGGATTCGTTGCTATACATTTGTAGATGCTCACAATAGAGCAATGCACTTTGTTCATTTTTTCCTCCCTAGTACTGTCCTTTTCTCTCTCCCCCTTTCCTTAGTTCCATATGTGACCATCTGTCTAGATATTTTTCTGCACATATATTGCTTATTTTATGCACACACAGAGACATGCAAGCACATATTTATATCAACAGGATAAAATTGCTCGTTTGCTTAAAAAAGAAATCTTTCCATGCTACTAAGTACTAACAGAGATTGCTATTCCTATTGTCTGTATAGTTATATCTTAAATGCATTGACATAATTTACTAACCCTCTCTGAGGGCCTTTATGTTACTTGCCTTCCCTGTCTCTTTTTCCAGTCTGAAATGCTCTTTCATTTTTTAGCACATATTCACACGACTTCAACTCTCAATTGCTTCAGTCATTTGCTCAAATCTAAGAAAAGTCTTCTCTAAATCTATATGACACCAGGCTGGGTGATGATGTTTTGGTCTTAACTCCCAAAACTCAGGCAATGAAATGGAAACTAGACATATAGGATTGCCTCAAATTAAAACGCTTCTGTACAGAAAAGGAAATAACAGCATGAAGGGTCAACCTATGGAATAAGAGAAAATATTTGCAAGCCATATACCTGATAAGGGATTAATATCCAAAATATGTAAGAAACGCAACTCAAAAGAGAGAGAAAAATAACCTGATATATTAAAAATGCACAAAGGACCTTAAAAGACATTTTTTTTCGAAAGAAGAAATATAAATGGCCAACAAATATTTTTAAAATATGCTTGACATCACAAATACTAGGGAAATGTAAATTAAAATAGCAATCTATTGGGCTGGAGCAGAGGCTTAGCAGTTACGGCGCTTCCCTGGCATGCGGAAGGATGTGGGTTTGAGCCCCAGCACCACATACACAGCGAAGTGTCAGAGCAACGAAAGTCACATGAAAAAAATAAACAAAATTCTCTTTTTTTTCTCTCACTGTCTTTCTTTCTCTCTTTTTTAAACAGCAACCTATTAAAGTGGCTATTATCAAAACAGTGAAAGATAAATATTTGTGTGAATGCAGAGAAAAGGAGCCCTTGCATACTGCTGGTGGGAATGAAAGTTAGAATAGCCACATGGGATGCAGCACGGAGGTTCCTCCAAAGCTGATCAGAGTCGCCACGTAATTCAGCAATCCCACACCCGCTACGGATCCAAAGGATCTGAAATGAGCATGTTGAAGAGCTATCTGCAGTTCCGTGCTTCTTGCGGTAATGTTCATAACAACCAAGTTTTGTAATCAACCTGTGTCCATCAGCTGATGAACGGATAAAGAAAACGTGGCACATGCACACAATGGAATCCTACTGAGCCTTAAAACAAGAGGGAAATTGTCACTTGCGATGACATGGATGAACCTGGAGGACATTATGCTGAATATTCAGACGCACACAAATATTGCTTAGTTTCACATGTACATGGAAGAAAAAAAAAATCAGAAACAGAGAAGCAGAGAGCAGGAAGATCATTTCCAGAGGCCAGAGAATGGAGGAAAGGGTAGATGTTGGTGAAAGGATGCAACGCTCCGATCAAACAGGAGAATAAATGATAAGTATCCGAGGCGACAGAGATGCTCATCTCACTCAGCTTACATTATTCAATCAGCGCTCTGTACCCACGGTTTCCACAGCCATGGGTTCAACCACCCATGGACCAAAAATACTTTTTAAAAATTGTGTCTGTTTTGAATTGTACATACGTTTTCTGTTATTATTCCCTAAACAATTCAGTATAGCAACTATTTGCATATCATTTACATTGCATTAGGTAATATAAGTAATCTAGAGATGATTTGAAGTATAAAGATGTGCACAGGTTATATGTAAATACTCCATCATTCCATCATCCTACACCAGGGACTTGAACATCTGAGGATTTGGGATGATGGCACATGTGTATCACAGCATCACTTTGTGTACTATAACTTATCATATCCAATTTGTAAAAAACAAGAAAAAATAAAACCTTCCATGAGCAACCTGTGTAATATAGCACCGCCTTGTCCCCTTATTTTGTTTTGGTTTCCTTCAAAATACAGACCAGAAGGAACTGGGATTTCATGCCATGTGATGGTCTGCTACGAATATAAGGGCATTTAAGACCGGAAAAATATGAGGGGAAATTTGAAAGGCCACAGAGGTGGCTGCGGAGGAGCTGTCGTTGGAGGTAGAGCATCTTATTTTTAGTCTGGGTTTCTGCAACACATCCTTCTTTTGAAAAGGAGAAAATTCATCTCTGTCAATTAACTTTGCTGTCCTCCTGTTAGAACCAGTAGTACTTGTCAAACTTGAGAACGTGCACATGAGTGACTTGAGGACCTTCTTAAATGCACTTTTAGTAGGAGCTAGGGTGGGCCACAGATTCCCCAGATGTTCACTGCCACCCATACATGGATCGGTCACTTTGGGGGTAGAAAGTTCCAGATGGCTAAATTTTAGAAAGCTGCCTCAAGCTCCAGCTACATTGCCTCTCTTGGACCAATTATCTGTTCTACCACCAAAACTCTACCCAGATAGCAGGGCATTATGTTACGTGCATATAATCCTAGTGACTTGGGAGGCTGAGGCAGGAGGATCACAAGTTTGAGGTCAGTCTCAGCAACTTAGAAAGACCCTGTCTCAAAATTGAAAAATAAAAAAGACTGGGGATGTGATAAAGCTTCCCTGGGTTCAATCCTCAGAACCAAAACAAACAAACAAATAACAACAAACAAATCTCTACCAAGAAAATCTCCCTTCAGTTTCTATTGTTCTTCCCATCTTTAGATCTAGGGCCAGGCTTACATGCACATGGCACCAAGCTCCTATTTCCTCCCTCTCTCTCTTCCTCCCTCCCTCCCTCCCTCCCTTTTCCTTCCCTCCCTTCCTTCCTCCCTTCCTTCCTCCCTTCCTCCCTCCCTCCCTCCCTTCCTCTCTTCCTTCCTCCATCCCTCCCACCTTTCCTTCCTCCATCCCTCCCTTCCTTCCTTCTTTCCTCCCTTCCTTCCTTCTTTCCTCCCTTCCTTCCTCCCTCTCTCCCTTTCTTTTTTCTTTACCTCCCCCTTCTTTCTTTCTTTCACCTTCTCCGTTGCTTCTTGGATTGCTTCTCCACTTTCACTTCCAAGTCTGTTCTTCCTGCTTAAGTGTTTCCCTGGGTAGGGTTTGCCCTGTGTGCCCTCCCCAGATGTGCTCATTTACCTTCATCTATAGACACGGGCTTCAACACAAGCTCCACATCGGAATCCATCTGGGAAGATTATAAAAGACACTGGTGGGGCTGAAGCAGTGGCTCAGCGGTTGGAGCACTTGTCTGGCACGCGCAAGTCCCCAGGTTTGAACCCTGGGATTTAGAATAACCAAAATAAGTTAAAAAGAATAGAACTGAAAGACTTATATTACCTGACTTAAAAACTTGCAGTAGACTGATATTAAGACAATGTGATGTCAGCATAAAGATGGACATGTAGAAACAATGGCACAGAATACAGAATTCAAAAATTGACCCGCACATGCATTGATTGACCTTGAGTAAAGGTGCCAAGGCCTTCCAATGGGTAAAGGAAAGGAAACAATAGTCTTTCCAACAAATGTTGCTGGAATAATTACACACCAACAATAATAACAAATTCAAAAATCCTTCACTTGTCTCACACCACATAGAAAAATGAATTAAAGTGAATGAATAACTTAACTAATATAAATAAAATATAGATATTGACAAATAGTAAAGTATAGCATCCAGAATATAAAAACCGTTGTAGTTTAACAATAAGGGAAAAGTAATTTTTAAAAAAGTAATTTTAAAATGTCCTAAAAATTCATAATGAAAATGTAATAAGATTGGGTTCAATTGGTACAAAATATATTCTCTGACCATGATGAAATTAATAAGAAAACAGAAACCAGTAAAAGAAGGAAATTTCTACAAATATTTATATATATGTATATAAATTAATTAACCCATTGTTAAGTAACAATAAGAAAAAATCAGAAAAAAATCACAAGGGAAATTAGAAAATACTTTGAAATGAATGAAAATAAAAACATAACAAATAAAATAACTCAAGTTATCCAGAACATATTCTTTAACCACAATAGAATTAAATTAAAAATCAATACCAGAAATATATCTGGAATATTCCCAAATATTTGGAAACTAACACACTTATGAGAAACTCTCATATCAAGACATTCAAAGGAAACTAAAGTATTTTTACTAAATATGGAAGTGCATTTCAAAATTTGTGGGATCCTAATTATAGTAGTGCTTAGAGGAAAATCTATATCACTAAAAATAATAATCTCAGTTTCCACCTAAGAAGCTAGATGAAAGGGCAAATTAAACCCAAAGTCAGTGAAAGAAACAAAATGGTAAAGATCACAACAGGAATAAATAAGATTAAAAATAGGAAATAGAACAGAGAAGTGCAGTGAAACCATGATTCTTTGAGAAAATAATATTTGAAAAGCTTCTAGCCACACTGATTGGGGGAGGGGGACAGGATCTAAATTACCAAGATCAGGAATAAGAAAGGTGATATAATTCCAGATAATAATTGGACAATATCATGATAAAATGAATGTCTTTATGCTAATAGATTCAAACAGATAAAATGAACAAAATTCTTGAAAGACACAATTTATCAAAAATCAGTAAAGAAGAAATAGATAAGCAAAATAGTCCTACATCTATTAAAGAAAGAAAATCTATAGTTAAAAGCTCCTAAAAAAGAAATTTCCTGCTCCAAATGGTTTCTGGAGAATTCAGAGAGTCAGATAGGATTTCACTTTTTTTTTTTTCAGGGCTGAGGACTGAACTTGGGGCCTTGCAAATGCTAGGCAAGTGCTCTGCCACTGAGCTAAATCCCCAACCCCTGATTTTTTTTTTTTTTTAACAAAGCTTTTCCAGAAGATAGGAGAGGACAGTTGACAACTCCTTTATGAGTCTAGTATTATCTTCAAAATCTGACAAAGATATTTAAAAGAGAGAGGGAACAAAACTAAATATCAGTATTGACCATGAACAGAAATGAAAAATTGTTTTTGTTTTTATTTATTAATTTTTGATATCAGGGATTGAACCCAGAGGTACTTAACTACTGAGTCACATTCCCCAGCCTGTTTTTATTTTATTTAATTTTTTTGAGACAGTGTCTTGCTAAGTGCTTAGGACCTATGAAGTTGCTGAGGCTGGCTTTGAACTTGTGATCCTTCTTGGGATTATAGGTGTGTGCCACTGCACTGACCAGAAATATAAAATTCTTCAAATATTTTTCACCAAATGGAATTGAACAATGTGTCTCCATAATCAAGTGGTATCTATTCTAGGAATGCAAGATTGCTTTAGCATTAAAAAAGTTAACAAGGGTAGTTCACAACAAATTAAAAGATATATAATATTAATAGACATATAAAATCACTAGGAAAAAGATCACATTATCCATGCCTGGGGCAGGGGGCTCTAAGCAAACTATGTATATAAGAAAAACTTCCTCAACTTGATCATGCCCCTCTAGAAAGACTTGCAGCTAAATTTCAACTTATTGGTGAAATAAGATCAGAACCAGGCAAGGACTGTCTGCTCTCACCACTTCTATTCATTTCTGACCAGTGCAATAAGTCAAGAAAAAGAAATGCAAGTCATTCAAATTCAGCTTTGAGACGGTTGAGCCCTGTGGCAGCAGCACGGAAGATGAATGGAAATTTGGGAGGCTTCCACTCATTCCCGGGCTATGATGATGTTTGAAATATTTCCAAGAACTGTACACAATAGACTTTGAAGTTTGCTTAGCATTTCTTAGACATTGCTCAAGAATTTTACATATACTATCTTACCCCAGGAGGAAAATACTGTTATCGCTTTCTCAACTGTTCCAGTTGGGAACTGGAAACTGAGAGAGGGTAAGTATGAGGGCAATTATTGCCAACTGGTAATAATAAACTGTGCTGAAACTTTGACAAAATCAGCCAGAAAGCTTATTGACTTTTATCCAAGACTGTCATACCAGCCTTCACTTGGCCAGTGCTCCCAAATTGGCAAGGAAGTCAAGGATAAACTGCACCCTTAAAAGTAAGAAAACCCTTCTAGAATGTGTATGTTTGGCACTAAAAATAATTGCTTTGGTCGCCAATTATGAGATCTCTAAAGCGTAAACTGTCCAAGTCCCATGAGGACAGTAGGAGCCATTTTTTGGGTCTTATTCCAGGAAGAGCAATTCCTGGAGTTGGCATTTGCTAGGAATGATTATCTATGCAACTCTGCGTATGTCTGGGTTTTGATCATGAAATGCTGATGTACTTCATTTTCTCCTACCTTCTAGCATTGCTGCTTTCTGTAACATGACATACGCTTTGATCTGCTCTGCTGTCAAGTGATTCCATTTGCATTCAACAAAATTATCAAAATGTATTAAACAACCCATGAGTTTCAATGTCTTGTTGGTATAAAAATTTACTCTGATCACATGAAACTCTCACTGCTGGTCTTCCAGCTCAAGTGTCTCTCCTTGGGCTGCTGTTCTTTAAATGATAACTCAGTCAGAGATCCCAACTCCTGAGTGCCACAAATTTTCAGTGCTTCCTTAGAGTCTTCTGCTGGGTCCTCTCAATCAGCCATTATCAAAGAACTGAAGATTACATGGTGTATTTTAGTCAGACTTGAAAATGATACATAAAATTTTTGCTCATATTTCATTGACTAGTCGCAGGGCTTCAGCCTGCTTCCAATATAGTCTTCTTGTGTATTCAGGAAGAATTAGGGTGTTGTTTTTTTTTTTTTTTGGTACTAAGGATTGAACCCAGGAGTGCTTAACCACTGAGCCACATTCCCAGCCCTTTTATTTTTTATTTTGATACAGGGTCTCACTAAGTTGCTTAGGCCTTGCTAAGTTGCTGAGGCTGATTTTGAACTTGAGATCCTCCTGCCTCAGCCTCCTGAGATGCTGGGATCATAGGTGTGCACCACCATGCCCAGCTCCAGGAAGAAGAATAAAAACAGGTGTACCTGCCTTAAATAACCTTCTCAAGTAACAGCTAGTAACGGCAGGGCAGAATTCAAAACTCAACAGTTTAAGTTTAGATCCCTGCTCTTAGGTATCACCAATTCTCCTAAAACCTAAAATTCCCAGTGGATACCTGGTATTCAAGCACCAAGGGCACCTTTGGAGAAATTAAAGCAAAACAAGACTGACCTTATCATAAGTAAAATAGTTAGATCAGAACCTACCTTCACAATTCACATTATTTGTGATATTCTGTCCCCAAATCTTCAACTGGTGAAATAATAAACATCAAATAATGAACAATGAGATCTGCAGTTGTATGGTGTTCCAAAAGATCTATTTCGGTTATGATTATCAAAGAATGTATACTGGCTATTTCGCAAAAATATCTCACTTCTCTAACCGCTCATTTATAAATCCACTGTTATTTTAGGAGGCTCAAAAACAGAGGACAGGGGCTGGAGCAGTGGCTCAGCAGTTACGGTGCTTGCCCAGCATGTGTGAGTACGTGAGTTCAAACCCCAGCACCATGTACACAATGAGGTCTCAGAGCAACAAAAGCCACATGGAAAATTAAATAAAAATTGTTTCTCTCTCTCTCTCACTGTCCCTCTTTTTTAAAAAAAAAAAAAAAAGAGGACAAGGGGCTGGAGTGGTGGCTCAGTGGTTCTGGTGCTTGCCTGGCATGCACAAGGACGTGGGTTCGAACCCTAGCACCATGTACACAACGAAGTGTCAGAGAATGCCGCATGAAAAACTAAATAAAATTGATTTTCTCTCTCACTGTCCCTCTCTCTTAAAAAAAACTATTTAAGAAAATAAAGGACAAATTGGAGAGGGATAAAGAGAAAGAGCAGGACTCAGGGATGTGTGGAGGAGGAGCTGGCTGCTATTGACTCTGAGAAGCCATCACCTTGGCCTCAGGTGACTCACGTGGGCTCCAGACCTTTCACTCTTCTGGAGTTGCTAGTGTAGGAAAGAAAACACATCATCCCTCCCGAGGCTGAGCTCCCAAATAATGACCACCTGTGAATGTTGTGAAAGATGATCTTTCTCAGAACGGTGCCAATCACTCATGCCAAGAGTGGGGTACAGCTTAGGAATAGTAATGAGGTAGTGATGAGGCAGGTGGGGTGCTTGAGAAATAAGATCCTGTTTCCTGCTGAGATAAAGACAAGCTGCCCAGTTTGGACCCTCATCACCAAAAAGGGAGTAGCAGAAGATAGGTATTTACCAGCCTTTTCTTCCTTCTCCTTCTCCTTCTCCTTCTCCTTCCAGTAGTAACAACTCAGCCCTTTAGGATCCAGGAGGAAAACATCCAACTAGGAGAGGCGTCATGACCTTGGTGTGGCTTGGATTTCAATTCAGGCAGGGTTTGTGACTTCATCGGGTGGTGCTAATGAAACACAAAGCGTATCCACTCGTTTCTGCTTGAGATTTAATTTGCTTCATGGTTCCTAGCATATTCTGCTGATACGCGCACTTTGAAGATTCACAGAGCACTAGCAAGGTGCCCTCTTGTTTAAAGAGGTGGCGATTCTGAGAGAAAGCTCATGAAGTGTGTGAGATTCAGGTTATGACAAATTCAAACGCTCAAGTTTAGCTCATGATTATTTCTGTCACAACACGTCATTTATTCCCTCCATGCTTATGGTGATTTGGGGACTCTTAAAGTTTTAATACACCTGGAAAAAATCCAAGAGAGAAGTATGAAGACTCGGGGTATTCCTGGTTAATATGTATAAAAGGAGGAAACTTTTTTCCAAAGCCTATAAAGATAAGGCTTTTTGACTCACCAGAGCATAGAAACAACAATATGTGATTGATTGCATCGAAGATTTACTTGGCAGTAATATGATGGCAGTTTTAATAACGATGCTGTTTTAGCAACGTTGGACAATGACACATTGTCATGTAAAATTTTTTTTTAAAGAGAGAAAGGAACAGTGAGAGAGAGAGAGAATCAATTTTATTGAGTTTTTCACATGGCTTTCATTGCTCTGACACTTCATTGTGTACGCGGGGCTGGGGATTGAACTCATGTCCCTGTGCATGAGAGGCAAGCGCTGAAACCTTGAGCCACCGCTCCAGCCCCGATCGTCGTGTAAATTTGCTAGGAAGCGGAATAGAGAAACGCGGGACGAGAAGATGACATCTGAGAAGCAGGTGAAACATTTTTTCAGCGTGTTCGCTGAGGTCAGATCTCTGCTGGATGCAGGGAAGGTAAAAAGAGAAATGTGAGCGAGAATGAGGGGTGAGGAGCTGGGCCCCAGGGGCAGACAGGCTTGCACGCGAATCCTGGCGCTCTCCCGTGCCGGCAGGGGGCTATTCTGGTTGCGTTTGCTGCACAACACCTTATTCCAAAACTTGTTAAGCAACACGCGCTCCATTTTGCTCGTGGTTTTGTGATGAGAATTTCAGGAGTGAGCCAGGTGCAGTGGCACATTCCCTTAATCCTGGTGACTCTGGAGGCTGAGGCAAGAGAATCCCAAGTTTGAGGCCAGCCTTTGCCACTCAGCCAGGCCCTCCCTGTGATCTGCCTCCTACTTCACGTTTCTGGGAATGGTTCTTACAAAGGCCTCCTGGGGCCTCCTGCTTGCTTTGAGCCGGCTGAGAATAGAGTCATAGCTCAGGGCTCAAACCACGGTCTGGACTCCAGCGCTGACTGCAAGGGAAGCATCGGAAGCATCTTTCCCTTCAGCAGGTACTGGAGATCAAGACTAAGGCATTCACTAGAGAAGACGATATCATGGCTTTTGAGATCAAATGGATGGAGATGGAAAGAATTATGCTAAGTGAAGTCTCCCAATCTCAGAGACTCAAGGGCCGAATGGTTTCTCTCATCTGTGGAAGCCAGAATACATCGGGAAGCAGTATGTTAAACGGCTAAGCTAACAATAACTTCAAATTGTATGATTGTCAATGCAACAGGGAGATGACTCCCTAGGACACCTGGAGGTGTAGGGTGGCGTCAGGGTGGGGGGAGGGCTTAGGAAGAACTCCTAGGAGACTGGAGGGTGGGAATATGGGGGAATCATCTCAGAAGGAGATCTCTGCCCTCCACGAGATATCCATTTAACTCAGGGGTTCTGGGGGAAACAGCAACATGGGGAACCCAAGCTGGGCATCCATGACATGGCATTAGCCCTGGATAACAAGGTATATACACATTCGTTCTTGAATGTTTGATAATGTTTCCCCCTCAATCGTAACTCCATATTCATCTAATAAACAAAAAATCAATTAAAAAAAAAAGACTAAGGCATTGTTATTGTGGGGATTTTACTTTCAAGTGAAGGAGTCAGAATATTCAGAAAAGGCTCTTTTAACTCTGAAAGTAGCACGTCAGGGAGTTTGTGGGTATGGGAAATATGGAACAGGATATTAAAGAATCACCAACAACCCGGGAAGTTTTTCAAAGCACACACGCCCGTTTCCCCTTCCTCCCAGCTGTTTTGTATTTGCCTCCTGGTAGTTGGGGGGACTCTAAACTATATCCTTGTTGTGATCCATTCCAAACCATTTTTTTTTTGCAAGAAAAAACTGGCCTAGAGTGGCCTAGTGTCTTACTTAAGGTTTTGGATCTGTTAAAGGCCAGGATTTTGCACTCATTTTTATGTGTTCCTTTAAACTATCGAACACATATTTATAGCCAGTCAAACAATATGGGGATCTGTAAGAGAACATTTCTTCTCTTTTTCTACTTGATCTGAGGTAGTTGATATTTTTTTTTTAAGATAGAGAGAGGGGGGAGAGGAAGAGGGACAGAGAGAAAGAAAGAATCAACTTTAGTTTTTCATCTGGCCTTTGTTTCTCCAACACCCAGCTCTGTGTGGTGCTGGGGTTTGAACTTGGGTCCTTCAGCATGCCAGGCAAGCGCTCAAACTGCTGAGCCACTACTCCAGCCCTGAGGTAGTTGATATTGAGTTTGATAATCCTTCCATACTTTTCTTGCTAATATTTATTTCATCTTGTCATAAATGTGGGCTCTATTTCCAGGCCAGTAAAAAAGGGTCGAATTCATTTCCCCATTTTATTGAGCTATAACTGACATACCATGAAATCCACCCTTATGAGGCGTCTGATTCTGTAGTGTTTAGCACATGGTCAAGGTGTGCATCTATCCCATTGTCCAATTCCATAACAGTTTCAACACCCCAAGAACAGAGTCCATTATCCGTGACTTCCCACTTGGACTCCCCTCCGTCGCTGGCCCCTCCTAACCTCTTTGTCTCTGTAGGCTAGTCCATTCTAGAATTTCCATATAAATGGATTGGCGTGATGTTTTCAGGGTTCACCCTGTTGCAGCATGTGCCAGTACTCTGTCACAAATGTACCTTTAATTCATTCATCGGTTGGACATTTTGCTACTACAAACACTGCTGCTAGGAACATCTGTGAAGTTCTGTGTGGACGTGCCAGCACCGCTTTTGGATATCAGTCTAGGAGTGGCACTGCGGGATCACATATGAATTTTCACTTTTTTTTGAGAATTGCTATTTTCCAAAACAGAGGTATCATTTTACATTTCCATCAACAATGTATGAGGGCTCTAATCCACATCTTCACAAACACCAATGGGAGTCAAGTGACATTTCGCAGTTTTAATTGACATTTCCCTATTGACTACAGTGTGAAGCTTATGGATCATTATGTTATTTTTTTGTGGAAATGTCTATTCAAATCCTGTGTTGATTTTTAAACTGCTATTTGTCTACTGTTGGGTTGTAACAATTCTTTATGGAATCTGGATACAAGTCTTTTATCACTATTTGCAAATATTTTCTCCCATTCTGAGGGTTTTTTTACTATATATATATATATATATATATATAAAATCTTTTTTTTTTTGAGGGATAGAGAAGAGGAGGAGGAGGAGAGAGAGAGAGAGGGAATTTTATTTATTTTTTCATCTGGCCTTTCTCTGACACTTAGTTGTGCATGTGGTGCTGGGGTTTGAACCCAGGTCCTCCTGCATGCCAGGCCTCCCTCCACTCTAGCCCCCATCCTTTTTTTTTTTTCTTAAAGAGAGAAGAACAGTGAGAGAGAGAGACACAGAGAGAATCCATTTTTATTGAGTTTTTCACATGGCTTTCATTGCTCTGACACTTAATTATGTATGTGGGTGCTGGGGTTTAAACCCCTGTACTCACGCATGCTGGGCAAGCACCATAACCACCGAGCCAATGATCCAGCACCTAGCCCCCATTCTTAATATTTTTTTTTTAGAGGGGGACAATGAGAGAGAATCAATTTTATTTAGTTTTTCATGTGGCCTTTGTTGCTCTGAGACTTCGTTGTGTATGTGGTGCTGGGATTTGAACTTGCGTACTCGCACATGCTGGGCAAGCAACATAACCGCTGAGCCACCGCTCCAGCCCATATTCTTGAAATTTTAAAAGTTTGATGATACCCAAATTTATCTTTCTGTATTTTGGTGTCTTAAGATAATGCTACCTAATTCTTAAAAGTTCACTTGTAGGTTTTCTTTTAGACATTTCATAGCTTTAGTTCATACATTTACATCTTTGATCCATTTTAATTTTATATATAGGGGTTCAAGTTCATTCTTTTGCCTGTGGATATCTAGCTATCCCAGCACCATTTGTTGAAAAAAGTTTCGTATTGATTAATCTGAGCACCTTACAAAAAAAATCAGTTGAAGTTATTTATATGAATGTTTCTAGATTTCCAATTGTATTCCATTTAAAATTCTATCATCAAGATAGTACCAGATGATCTTGATTACTGTAGCATTGTAGTAAGTTTTATAATTAGGAAGTAGGAGTCTTCCAACTTTATTGTTCTTTTTTCAAAATTGTTTTGACAATTCTGAGATCCCTGAATGTGTATTTTATAAGCAGATTGTCAATTAAAAAAAAAAAAAAGTAGGGGTGGGCCGGAGCAGTGGCTAAGCGGTTATGGTGCTTGCCTGGCATGCATGAGAATGCGTGTTCAAACCCTAGCACCTCGTACACAATGAAGTGTCCAAGCAACGAAACCCACATGAAAAACTAAATAAAATTGATTCTCTCTCACTGACCCTCTCTCTTTAAAAAAAAAAAAAAAAAGCGGGGGAAAGGGATCTGGGGGTTTCATAGGGATTATGTTGAATCTTTAGGTCAATTTTGAAAGTATTGACATACTTAGATTTTGAAGATTTCTTTTCCATGAACATATATATATTTTCATTTAAGTCTTTAAAACTTTCTGGTTTTCAGTATACAAGTCTTGCACTTCTTTTGTTAAATTATTCCTAAGTAGTTAATCCTTTGGATGCTAACAGAAATAGAATTCCTTCCTTCCTCTCTCTCTTCCTCTGACCCTCCCTCCTTTCCCTTTCACTACTGGGGATTGAACCCAGGGGTGAGTCACATGAGCTGTATCGCCAGCCCTTTTCATTTTTGAGACAGGAATTTGCTAAGTTGCCCAAGATAGACTCAATTTGAGATCTTCCTGTCTTAGTCTTCAGAGTTGCTGAGATTACAGGCCTGCACTACTGTACCTGGCTTAGAATTTTCTTAATTTCATTTTTTTTGGATTGTTTATTGCTAATATATAGGAATATAATTCCTATATATTGATATTCTATCCTGTAACCTTCCTGAACCTTTTTGTTAGCACTAACAGTGTTTTTGTGGATTAAGGTTTCCTACATACAAGGTCAAGTCAACTGCAAATGTACTCTCATTTGTTCCTTTCTAGGCTGGTCCCTTTATTTCTTGTTTTGTCCTGCCTGTGTGCACACACAAACATGTGTGTACTGCTAGGAATTCAACCCAGGGCCCTGCATATGCTACGTATGTACTCAGCTACTGAGCTACATCCTAACCCCCTTTTGCTTCTTTTATTACCTACTCTCACTGGAACCTTCAGTACAATGTTGAATAGAAGCAGAATAAAGATCCCTGATTTGTTCTTGACTTCAGGGAGGAAAGCTGTCTTTCTTTCACTGCTAAGCTTGATGTACGCAATGGATTTTGTGTAGATGGTCTTTAGCAGGTTGAGGGAATTCCTGTCTATTCCAAGTTTGATAAAAAATTTTTTTGGTACCAGGGGCTTTACCACTGAACTACATCCTGAGACTTTATTATATTTTATTTTGAGTCAAGATCTTAAATATTGTACCCAGCAATGAGTATTTTTTTTATCATGAAAGGCAGTAGGATTTTGCCAAATGCCTTTTGTGTTTATTGATTGTGTTGTTTTTATCTTCTATTAATATGGTGTATTGCACTGACTGGTTATCATTTGTTGAACCAACCTTGCATTCCTAGAATAAATGCCAGTTTGTTGTGAATTATAAACATTCATGCTGCTAGTTTAATGGATTTTTGCATCTGAACTCATAATGGATAGTGATCAGTAGTTTATTTCATTGTTCAGTCCCCAAAATAGTCAATACTTGCATTGATCCCTAATGGATATTTACATTGTTTTCTCCTTAATAAGTAGGCTGAAATAGACATCTTTGTACATATATCCTTACATACAAATTCATTATTTCTTCTATATAAAAGATTTCTTGTTTAGAGTATATGTTCATTTTACCCAGGTGCAGTAGCACATGCTTATAATTCCAGTGGCTCAGGAATCTGAGACAGGAGGTTCGCAAGTTTGAGGCCTCAGTATCTTAGCGGGACCCTGTCTCAAAATAAAAAATAAAAAGGGGTGGAGATGCAGCTCCTGGGTTAAATCCCCAGTTTTTTTAAAAGTATATGGTCATTTAAAATTATGAGCAGTATTATTTTGATTACTTTCCAAAAGTGACAGCTTGTGTTCTCAGAGGGATATGATTATTTCTGCATACATTCTCCAATGGAAGACACTGATCTTTTAAAAGGGTTAAATATTTCTCATTAGTTGAATTTGAATTTTCCTAACATGAATTTTCCTAACCCTAACCAGGGTTAACACTGTTCCCTATGACTATTTGCTTTGCCTATTTTTTGTTTTTTAGAAAAAAATTTGGCTTGTTTTTGTTATTAATGTGCAGGAGCTTTGTATAGTAAGGGTGGTAACAATGTTTTGAAATTATTCTCTTTTTTAAAAGAGAATCAATTTTATTCACTTTTTTGTGTGGCCTTCATTTCTCAGACACTTTGTTGTGTACGTGGAGCTGGGGTTTGAACCCATATACTTGTGCATGCCAGGCAAGCGCCATAACCGCTGAGCCAACACACCAGCCCCTATTCTTTTCCTTTTTAATTAGTTAGGTGTGTCAATCTTGTCCTTTCCAGCTTTTAGATTTTTAAAACCACCATTTTCCATTGCTGAGGCAGCAGGTGGACACAAATTGCTTCCCACTGAGCAAGTGGAATAAAGCATTCCAGAAAGAAGCTTGGAAGGTGCTGTGAGAAATCTGCTTTGGCCACAGGGACAGAGTATTCTCAGGCATGGTTCTGAAGGGCTTGCCATTGCTCCCACAATGAAGACCTCACAAAGGGCAGGCACACAGAAGAATAGGTCCATTTTCTGGAGATCAGGGACCCATGGAGGCACCAATGGGTCATAACCACCCTTTGTGCTAAGTGTTTATCCCCTTGAAGCACGGGGTGCCCAAAGCTCCATTGGCCTCCAACACTCTCCATTCCTGCACTTCCCTTCTTTTTATATACCTGGTATCACATGTTTACCCCTTCCTATACCAATTCTAAATCTCCTAACCCCTGTTCAGAAGCATCTGAAATCAGCTGTGTGGCAGATTTACAACTCAAATTTCAGATTCTTACAATGCTGGGTGCCAATTTTCTCTGCCAAAGTCTTAGGCTGCACATACATTCAGGACCTTCCAGATTATTTCAATCAAGTGGTTTGGACTGAAGCCCACCTACCTGGGGGGTTCAGCTGTCATGGAATCAGAGTTAAGGACTTTTGGTGACATGAGTCAGTTTGCCCTAAACTCAGAGCCCAGAGATACTACTCTATTCTTTAAGGATGGTCACCCCTTCATTTACCATGAGACTTGGATGAATATACCTGGGGCCTTTTATCAGGGAGGGAAAGGATGGCAAGGAAAGGATGGACTCCAGTCTGAAGGTCAAGGTTACAGCTGTTAGTCTTTTGATAAGTATTTAAAACTTATTTTTATACCACACATGAGGTAAAGTTCAAGGCTGGTCCCATTCTTGCTTATATCAGTTAAAATACAATGACAACAGCCGAGATCCTGAAGGGTTTTTGTAAAGGTAAAAAAACTCCAAGACTAATCAGAGCCAGGATTAAATCCTCCAACAACACACACTTTTCTGCTTTACCTGCTTTCTTTTGGCACCCTGTGCTTCACAGGGATAGATAAATACATAGAAAATGGCACATAAGTGCACGTTCAAAACAAAAACCTTTGGAGGTTGCGCATTTTCCACACACGACAGACATCCTACTTTAAATGAGCCCCCTCTGCCACAGAATAGATGTAAAGTGTTCTACCCTAGTTGGAAACGCCTGGATCCTGGTGTCAGAAACTCAAGCACAAGTCCTTTCAACGTAATGGGAAGTTAGCATAAGAAACCAGGAAAGGGGCTTGGCACGCCGAAGGACAGGCCTAAACGGGCCTGAACCGGGGTTGTGTAAGTCAATCTCTGCCCTGGCGCTGTTTCCTTTCCCTGCTGGCTTATTTTCTTTCACTGAACACTGGCTTTTTCAGCTCCAAGAAAACCAAATGCCCAATATTTTCAAGCTTTTCAACCTATGTTTTTAGCCACACGAGTCCCCAGTCTAGAGACAGGCTCCAGAGTGGGCTAGGGGCCCACTCTGTGGATAATGTAAGATCTTGGAAAAACAGCAATTTCTGGAAAACTAAATGGATGCAGCTGGGGGGTCTGAAGGGATGTTTGCACTTTCCCGTCCATGATATTTCAGTTCTCTCCTCAGGCCTTCTACAAAACCAAACTGTTTTATCTCAGGCACAATAACATCACGTAACCTTCAGGTTTTGGGCAAAGGAGTGTTGATTTTTGAAAGTCAGTTCTCACTCACACGAGCACTGACCGCGGACACTGTTGCACAGCAACACAGAAGTCTAAGCAGCTTTTTGAGGGTCACAGGGGCCAGCTACACAAACTTTCCAGCCCGGGGTTAATTTCTGCTTTTGTGTGGATGCTGATTCTCACTCCCTCTCTCCTTTTCTCTTAAAATTCCTTTCACCTGGAAAAAAGAAAAGAATGTATTTTCAGGTACTGTGAATGTGCTCCTGCAGGACCCGTTTATATGTAGGAGGCAGCACTCCGGGGTACGTTCCTCTCCGTCTTGAGTCGTTTCCTTATCCTGATTTTGCCGTGTCTCAGCAGTGCTCACGCTGTCGGGTACTTGTGTTTCTACTATAACCTCAAACATCCCTGGTTTTCTTTGGTGAGCTGGTAACATTTTTCCTTATACAGATGACAAAACCCACATAATTAAACACATTAGACGTGTGCCACTTCCAGTTGCCTTGGCTACTTCCTCACGCTGGGAAACACTGCTACAAGCAGGAAGTCATAGGCGCTCAACGACTCAGGTGGGCAAGAAAGTTTATTTACCCGAATCAAACACCTCTTCTAATAACTCGGTTGGATGGAAAACAAACAATTCAAGTTTAGATACCTTCCAGAACTCTGACAAAGCTGATTGGTGCTTTTTTTTTTGCTAGTAGCTTAGCTGATTTGTGAAGTGGACTATGGAGCTTCTTACTCCACCATTCTGGATGTCCTGACCCTGGTTCATTCATTTTTGATGGAGATGTGGATACAAACATGTTCTATTAGAAGAGACATCATCCATAACCGCATCAGGGGTTTGATGGTAGATGTCAAACTATCCAGCAAATGCCTCAACCAGCAGGATTACCCACTATTCCTGTTGATAACCTCCACATCATTACATGACTAAACTACCGCTATTCCGAATTTCAACAGGATCTAGATAGAATTTCAGTATTATGTGTGGCGTTTACACATTTAAAGATATTGACACCCACTTTTATTAAAATTGGTACCCCCAAATAACATAACAGTGGCAAAAGATTTTGGGTTGGAATAGCAAAATCTACGGATCACATGTGAACTTATCCCTACCAGATTAGTTTACTGAGTCCAACTCAACGAACCCTTTCTTTGGCTTCTATTTTGCCAGGGAACGTGCTATAAGCAGCAGAGTTAACATGAGACTTGCCGCCCCATTCACGCACACACTCCCTCTCCCCAGCTTTCGAGGCACTTCAGAATCTAGCAATGGTGGGGGCTGGAGCGGTGGCTCAGCAGTTTCATGATTGTCTGGCGTGCACAAGAATGCAGGTTCAAACCCCAGCACCACATACACAACTAAGTGTAGGAACAATGAAAACCAGATGAAAAAATAAAGCTGATTTTCTCTTTCTCTCCCTCTCTTAAAAAAAAAAAAAGAGTCTAGCAATAATGGTGTGATGTTTTTAAAAGTTACCACTCTGAATGAAGATCTGCTAGTTTCACTCAGCAGAAGGCAAAGATATCCTGAGGTCATTTACAAGGGTCATTTTACAGTATGACTGGTGGTTGGAGAAAGGATAATAAAGTACAAATTGCACAGATCCTTTAGAGGCAAAGGGCAGGAGAACTAGCTTCTCATCTAAACGAAAAGTACTGCAGGTGGAATTCCATGGATGTGTCTTCTGGCTTCACTTGCTTGTTGAGGGGAGAGGTGGTCTTCTAGAAGCCTCCTGAGAAAAGGTGCATGGGAGGCAAATTTGCGTGATACATGATACTTCACAACTCGTTGAGCTGGGAAGTCTACTTCCAAAATCTTGAAGTAACTTCTTCACCAACACCTAACTTCCAGTGTTGCTGTGAAGTCTAAAACCACTCTTGATTCCTGATCCGGTGTGACCAGCTCTCCTGCTTTTGGAGCTAGTGTTTTGAACTTTCAGGACCACATGCCTTGGTGGGAGCTCTCGCCTCCCCCACCGTGCAGAGCATCTGCTGCCCCTTTGTTCTGGAAACTCATGGTTTGATTTCCTCCCTCCACTTTGTTTTCTGGAGAAATCAGTGCTTGGATACTGGATGCTTTGGTCAGATCCTTGCTCTATTTTGGGGGATAATATCTGCTGAATTTCAGCTTCAAAGCTCCTACTGCAATATTCCAAGAACAGTTTCTTGTTCAAGTGTCTTCAATGGCATTGTATCCTTACTTCACAGAGGTCTTACCTTTTCTGATCTTTCTGGAGATGGGAGTTTTTTGAAGCAGCTTCTTGTAGTCACATTCTTCCAAGCTTTCGTCAAATGTCAGGTTGCTCTTGATTAAGGAGAAAAAGCGGATAGGGTGTTGCTGATTCGGTTTCCTTATAGGGTGGTGGCTCTGAATCTTGGCTGCCCAGTGGAACCACATGAGGAATTTAAAACACTGAGACTTCAGTGATACTTATTTTATTGGTCTGCAGAATTTGAAAAGCCCCCTCAAGCACTTCACAGGTAGCTAAAGTTGGAAAGTACCACCAAAGGGTACTTAGAATGAACTGTTTGACTTGAGATATTTAGATCATTCTTTTTGCCCCATGGGGCAAAACAGGCAAGATTCTAACATTCTCCTGTATGAACCTGTTCACTTCATCTTTTTATTATGTTATCTTCATTCTCAACTGTATTTCTCAGTCTAGAAACTTTGTTTTAACCTTTTCCCAAGCATGAAACTCAAGGCTTTTGCAGTGGAGGTGAAGGGACAACGTTTTGTTTTAAGGGCTGGGAATGTGGCTCAGTGGTAGGATACTTACCTAGATATGAGGCCCTGAGTTTGATCCTTAGCACATGCGCAAGTGTGCACACACGCGCACGCACACACAAAGATGGGAGACATTTTATGGATCTAACTTCATTTAAAAAAGCTTTGAACCAATACTATTTGAAGGTTTCTCTGTCCCCCTTCACTATCACTTCAAAGGTATATTGTGGCTGTCAATTTTTGAGCCATCACGGTATTCTGCATTGAGACTTGAAAAACTGAGGTGGTGTTCATTTGCCCTCTGCCAAATTAAAAGTTCAGCTTTCTTAGGTCAAATTTCCAAAAGTCTGATGCTAATAGCTTCTCTCCCACTCTTCCCAATCTTGAGGGGAGTTGTGACCTTAAAAGAGAGAAAAAAAAAAAAAAAACCGTGACTTTTTCAGTAGTGTGTCAGGAATGTGAAAAATTTGTGTTTATTTTGTCATCTTTACCCCAAAGAATGACGATCATTCTTTATATAAGAAAGTGAGCTTTGAGTTATAAACAATTAGTTTTTCCATACATCGTTTTGCAGGGATCCCTAGCAAAACAATCTAACCTTAGGGATGGAACCGTGGCCATAGCAGGAAAAATTTGTGATATTGCTATTGTTGTTGTTGTTGAACGGGACCCAGAGGAGGAAAAAAGAAGATCCAAATAGTATGAGCTTGTCACAGGAGAGGACGCACCTGTTCCAGGTGAGCAGAGAGAGCTCTGGCCTCCTGAACTCAGGCATATACATAAAACAAATGGCAAACAGGTACACTGTCCACATAACTCTGACAAAATCATATAGGCACCCGCGGGCCTCTACAGCCCACAATCACGATTTCACCCATCTGGGGACATCCAGATTCTTATCTTCCTTTGAAATAGCAGCACACCTGTGGCCGACAGTCCTGCGAGACCTTAGCCAGCAGGAGCCGAATTGCAGCTGCCCCTTCGGTGCCACAGTGGCCATCACACACTGCACATGTGCCTGGCCGCTAATGGCAGCTGAGCCGGCAACTTCTGGGAATGTGATTAAGTACTGAAAAAGGTACAACAACAACAGCAGCAATCCTACCCAGGGCAGAAAAACCCTACTTAAGTCAGAAAGAATTAAAACATTTATTGGGCATAAATATATTACATATACACTACAGATACAGTTAGGTATTACATATAGCATAGTATTTGCAAAATCTATACATTAAATTGATATGGCAGTTTTCATACAATGTATATGAAATAGTCTAAAATTTACAATACAGGAAAACATATGATTATTTTTTCTTCTCCTAAAGTTGAAAAGCTTGGAATGTATGTCCAACAGTGAGGTAAAACATTTTGTCTTTCAATTTAAAGAATTGTGCAAGGATAACATTCAAACACATTCAGTTAGGGCACTTTTCAATTTTGACATGAATACTGAATTATTGTAGCCAAAGAAACAAGGTTAGAAAATGCCAACATTTCAAGTTGATACGAACAAGGCAGATAATATGAAAAAAAATCTTTTTAAAAAAGTTTCCACTTTAGACGATTTCTTTGAGGACGAAAGGCAGTTTGCTTCACATGACTGGACTTTCTTGTGTCAGGGATGTGTGTGACATACAGAGAAGTGTCAGAGCATCAGAAAGCCACTCACCCAATCCTACATACTGCAAAAGGGCAAAGAGATAAGGATAACATAACACTTTATTTTATTGTTCACGTGTAATGGCAATATATATATAGTTACAGATCCCTATCACATATACAGTTTGTGATGCGCAACAGTGCCGTAGAAAGCAATCATTTTCTGATGGAAGGGATTATAATGAATACCAAATAATGGAGAGCAATAAAATAAAGTGCTGTCAGCTTCTATTTCACGCACTTCAGCTTCTGATGGTTAGAGGAAGAGTACGAAAATCTCAACAGATTGACTCTACATGGCAATTTTGGACTAAAGTATCATTTCCTTAAAAAAAAATGTAACCAATTCAGATAATTTCTTTATAGCAGCAGTTCTGAAATGTTTAAAAAAAGACAAAGTTTTTTTTCCCCTGAAAAAAGGGTTTCTTACTCAGTTGAATTTTCATTGCTTAAAAAAACTCCCTCTCCCCAAAACATCTATGTGAAATTGTCTCAGAAAATACAGATGTAATGTCTTAGTGGGTCACACCACATTTAAATAGGGGATGAGTTTTAGAAAGCCAGAACTTTGGCGAAAATATATCTACCTTGATGCCATCATTTGCAAGAATTAAGCTAATTATTGTAGTCAATATAATAAAATACAGAACTCTCTAGTACTTACTACATCAATATAGGCACACAGAATAATTCATTGATCTTACTAGCACTCTTTCAAGAGATGATTATGGTATTTTGGGTACATGTAAACCTTTCAATCACTGATAATGGATTTTTTTTCTTTTTTGGCATTTAATGCACTAGATGCTCTTATCTTTAAAAACACAAGAAAATGTCAGAAGGTTAATAATACTACAGATGTTGCCAAGGAACAAGACTGACCTAAAATTACAAAAGTATAAAACACAAAAAAAATACCATGCTACAGGGAAAATTAGTACATAAGTACATTTAAAATTTTTACAATAAATAAAGATTGCACTGTAATTGGCATTTAAAGTACTGTATGCAGAATATAGTATAAATAAACCAAAAACAAAATAATGTTGGTTTCCCAATGACTTTGGTATGGGAATATTATAAGCTAGTACAGGATACTTACTGCATCTTAGACAACACAGACCAAGCACAAAGAAGCTATGATCAAGAAAAACCAAGTAGCAAAAATATACAAAAACAGGAGCAGGGGGATCCGCTGTGTCTGTTGCACCCTTTTGGAATATATTTGCACCTCCAACTCTTAAGTGTCCCTGAGGTACTCGAACATTATGGACTTCATATAAATAATCCAATGACTTTGGGTTAAATTGATTATCTCATGACTCAAACAAGCAAGAGTAACGCTTTGCACTCCAATAGCACCTGTTGATCAAAGATCTCAAAGCACTTGCAAACATTAGAATCCCCATTTTATTTTATTTTATTATTCATGCATGGGAAAACTGAGGCACAGAGAGGTAAAGTGACGTGTTCAGGTCACGCAGCAAGTTAGTGAAAGATCCAGGGAGAGACTCTAGGCTCCTTGACCCCCCAAACACCCTATGCTTACCGCCAAATACAATTCCCACTCCAAACATGGCCAGATGAACCCCACAGTAAGAGGAACTACAAATTCAGATAACTCCCTTTCGGGTTGTATCAATTTTCATCTGCTGTTACATTAGTATTATGGGCACTGCATTAAGGTATTGAAATTCAATCACTTCATTGATACCTCATAGAACAGCCTGAAGGCAAATCTTTCAAAAAATGAGCCGACACATAGGAAGACTGCTCACATTAGCGTAAATCATGGACAATGGGCAGAGGCACTAAACTGTCACCAGTTCTTGTCATATAATTCTGGTCAAACATAACAGAATATATAATAACTCTAGTGATTAGATTAGAAGTAGTTATATACAAAGACAGACAAACAAGTTAAAGCAGCTTTTAAAATAGCTGAACAAGGAAACAACTAACTATTGCACAATGCCCTCTTAAAGTTACTGCTATGAATCAATGTGGTCAAATCTACAATGCTCCATAATTTATAGGTGCATTTTGGTTACTTGATTTCTTATACAGGCAGCTCATAGTGTTAAAATCATAAGAAATACAGATTATAACATTTTAGATTAAAGTACACATGTTGATTTAAATGAGCTAACAGTTAAATAACTGAGTGACACAATAGTTTAGGGCAGCCTTATCTGAAGGAACACATCTTCCGCACATTGCTGTGTGGTGAAACTGACAACACTGAAGTCCTGGCCCTGCACCTACGACACGCTGTGATTCTGTTTACAGATACAATGATCAAGACAAAGAAGTGACTGGTGAATATAAATTACTAAACTATAACATAAAAAATATCAAAGGCTTGCAAAAGACATCAGTGAAAATAGAATAAAGGCAAATTTGAAAATTTAAAAGAAAACGTAAGAAAGCTAGCTTTTGGTATCTGGTTTGCTTTTCTTCTTCTTTTTCTTCTTCTTCTTTTCCTTCTTTTTTAAAAAATCCAGTTTAACCTCTTCCTAGTTTTGCATTTCAAAAAGGTGCACCAAAAGACTGATATTTTTTTCCTAGCTAAATCTGTAAAACAAGAGAAGTATATAAATCAAAGAACAAAAGGGCTTCAAAAGGGGAGTATCTGAATAAATGAGTGTATTAACAAGTGTAGCATTAATCAGATCCATACCTCTCGCTCTGCTGGGTCTGCTTACTTCATTAAGAAGTACTGCAATATAAAGGCAAATAAAATGGACAAAGTCGCAAAGCCAAGCACAATGAGGGCTGCGAACTGTTCGTCAGTGGGCATCATGCTCTTCATTTTGGGGTCATCTAAGCTCCCCATGTCCCCTGTGAGCATGACCTCACTTCGTTGTAATACAAAAGCCACCGAGGGGCTGAAGGCTCCGCTGAGCTCCTGAGAGGTGTCTAAACAGCGACGGCATGCGCACACGCGGAACCTGTAGTCTGTGTTGCTCTGGAGGCCTGAGATCTGGAATGTGGCTTCTTCTCCCTTATACACCTTGGGGAAAGGAAAAGTCATGTTAATTAACTGATAACATCGCAGTCTCTATGGTAACCATTATGTAACACCAGGAGTCCTGGCTTGCTTTAAATTCACTCCATAACATATAAAGAGCAATCTGCCTCTTCCAGAAGCATTCCAACTCATTTGAATAAAACACAGTATAGAAACCCAGTGACTCTGACAGAATAAAGCACTGAATAGAAATGCAGCTGGCATTTTAAGTAATACAGATTTACCTTGGCAAATTTTAATAATTTGGGCTATAAATCAGAAGAGGCCTTAATAAAAATAGCTCCATGTTTTTGGTTCCCAGAACAAAGTAAATATTTTAAAACTGAAACAATGAAAAAATTGTGCAAACAGAAAAAATGCAAAGCTTTCAGTGGATGGATTCTTGACATAGCACTGACCTATAAAGATACCCACCTCTACCCGCAAGAGGTGCACACTGCTCCGAGTTCTACTTGTGTGACTTGCTTTGCCTGACTGAGAAGTTCATAAGGAAGCCGCAGTACACATGAGTGGCTTAGTAGGTTCTCCTCTTACTGCCCACTGCTGTTTCACTGTATGACCCTACCTTACTTTATTTCCTTTTTGAATGACAAATGGGTTGCTCCCAGTTTGGAGGTTTTATACAATAAGTGTGCTATGAACATTTTTGTACAAATCATTAAGGAGTTTTCATTTTTTTCCTGGGGAAATGTCCTGAGAAGAAATGCTGGGTCACAGGGTAGGTCTATATTTAACTTGGTGAGAAACAGTCCTCCTGAGGGATGGTACCACTTTGCACTCCCACCAGCAAAGTACAAGAGTCTGAGTGGCTTCACATCTCCTGCATATTATCAACCGTCTTTCCGCATTTCAGTTATTGTAGTGGCTATGAATGCTTACCTTATCCCAATGATGTTCTGTATCTTTTCACGTGCTTACTGGTCATTCAATATAATTTCTTTTGTGCACATATGTACAAGTCTTTTCCTTATTTTTAGTTTGTTAATTTGTAGGGGATCTTCATTTAGATATAAGTCCTCTGGCAGACACATGTGTTGTGAATATTTTCTCAAAGTTTTGTGGTTTGCTTAATGGTTTTCTTTGGTAATTTTCTGATGTGATCCAAGTTATCACAAATGAACATTTAAATAATTTAGTGGTCTATCTCTCTTGAGGTGTTAAATGTGTGCATAACCAACCAGTTTTCTTCCATTTTGGATCTGGGATGTTTCTTCCCTTGTGTAAACCCTGATATGATCATCAAGAGGATTACTAGTAGGGCTTGAGAACTACCAGTTTACTTAGAAGTTATCACGCTTTGAATTCACTGAGCTAAGGGAAGGAAAGCGGGTAGAAGAAGGAGGTCTCTGAAAGCTCTCCTAGAGGAGGTTAAAAATTTAGATTAGGGGCAGGAGAGGTGGTTCAGTGGTAGAGCGCTTCCTAGCATACATGAGGTATTGGGTTTGATCCCCAGCACTGCATACACAAATAGATAAAGGAAAACAAAAAACCAGATGGAAAAAAAATGATTCTCTCTTTAAAAAAAAGTTCATGGTTTACATTAGATTCACTGAACAGACAGGAAAAAAAAAAACAGCGGCAATTGAACCAAATTAATGAGATTGGACTGACGAGCAATTAAAAAAGGAAATACAATTAATTGAACCCTTTCTATCTGGGTAGCACTGAGCACCTATGAAGTGCTTAAACAAGCCTGGTATGTAACAGTTGCATGGTAAAAGTTAGTCATTAGAATTACTCTTTAGAACCTAAAACCAATCTCAAATATACCCTTAAAGCACAATAATTAAAAGCAAGAGATGGGCTTTTTCAACCTAGTAATAGGCTGCCTTAATAAAGCTGTCAGTTTTGCGCACTAATGAAGATCCTCTAGAAATGAAAGAGTTTTTCTGACAAACTCAGCTATTCACAGCTACTCACAGTTGTTGGAGATCTACCAATGTCTATATGTGTTTCCAAAGCCTGATGTGTGTGTTTGCAAACTTCTACCAAGAGGCAGCACCCTCCTTAGTGAACACAAGCACACGGCCTTGAACTCAGTGATGGACAGACTGAAAGACAGCAGAAGGATCTTACAGACTTCCATTGTTCATTTGATATTTAACCCCTTCTCTGAAGACTTACCTCCTTTATTTTCAAACCTTATAAGCAGACTTTATTATTATTATTTTTTTACAACTAGAGCATCCACCAGATAATAAGCAGACTTTAAATGTCTTAATTACTGTATTTCTATTTAGTTACTGAGTCCCAGGAAATCAACTGCTTGCTTCTTATACTTTTTCAGAATTATCATTGCTTTTGCTATTCCCTTTGTAAGATTGTAAGCATTTTCCTCCTGGCAATTTACCCTGTTTCTTTACACTGTGGCATGTGCCTTAGCAACTAGAATTACAAACAGAGCTGGGCTGGAGCAACCAAGAAGGAAAGGGCTATAAAGAAAACCCCTTGCGGTACTGAGAGACCGTTCCTTTCTTGCCACTCATCGTTCCAATGACTTTAAATAAATGTATCAAGATGGGCTCGTTGTCAAGGTGATCACTCCAAAGCACACACAGCCAGCTGTTCCAGAGTTCAGACCGCACCTCCAAGGAACTGCCATCCATAAGTCACTGTCCAACTTGAAGGTGATCTCAGGAAAACAATTTTTATTTATTTAAAAAGAACTTTTAGTTGTTAATGTTTTTTACTTTCTTAAATCTAAAATGTTCAAGTTGGGATCTGAGAAGTCTTTCTTTGGGGAGGAAACTGTTTATGAAAGGAATGACTTACAATCTTTGAGACCAACATACCAGTTTAATAAGGCAGATCCCTCCACAGCCTGCCACCTGGGCTCTGGTGTCCCTCTCTGCCATGTCCCAGGTGTACAATTCATTCCGATACTCTCTGTGTATAAGTTAATGTTGTGGTATTTATCAAGTTGGAAAAAGCTTCCAGTGATAACTGTCTCAATTTTTTTTTTCTTAAAGAGAGGGACAGTGAGGGGGAGGGGGGAAATGAATCAATTTTATTTAGTTTTTCATGTGACTTTCATTCCTCCAAAACTTCCTTATGTTCGTGGTGCTGGGGTTTGAACCTGCATCCTCGAGCATGCCAGGCAAGTGCTGTAATCCCGGAGCCACCACTCCAGCCCTGACAGAGTCAATTTTTATTTAGTTTCTCATGTGGCCCTTGTTGCTCCAATACTTCATTGTGTACAACGTGGTGCTGGGGTTAGAGCCTGCATCCTCGTGCACGCCAGGCAAGCACCATAACTGCCAAGCCACCACCCCAGTCCTGGCACAAAGCACATTTCTTGAAATATTTGTACTTATCACAGGCTAAAACAACAAAGCAGTTAGTTCTTCCCTCTCAGAGCTGGGTCTGGTCTGATGTAGCCGCTTGGAGGTGCTGGGCAGGCTCCCAAGCACAGCAACTGAAAATAGGATCCCAGCTAAACCCTGCCGGCGACTGAAAAGTATAGCGGTTTAGTTTTCTCATCTTTAACATGGGGACAGTAATAGTACCTAATAGTAATACTAGTCCTGGGAGAACTTGCGGATCAAATGAGAAAGTGTCTGTGAAAAATGTTTTGGGGAAGGAGCATGCTGGAGATAAGTCAACATCACTGAATTTAGTCCTTTGAATTACACTGCAGGTAAATATCATTGCTTCCATTTTAGACACCAATATATGAAGGCTTAGAGAGGCCACTAATGTCTTAAAGTCTCACAGCAATAAGGGAAGTAGTGGACCCCAGATGAAATCCCATTCCCTTGATTAATGATACGGTCACCACTTAGTCCCTATCTGATGACAGTGTGACTGGGTAGAGTCTCTTGGCCTATGTTTTCCCACAGGGACTCCCACATAGCCCCATCACTATCCTGGGTTTCCATTAAAGACCTCCCAGATCACCCCAGCCTGGGTCCTGCTGCCCTATAAGGCAACTCCTGACTCAGTTTGTGTGCGAAAGACTTGGGCTGTGTCCTTGCAATGTGGCCTCTTGACTTCTGCCATCAAAGGATGATGCAGAAAACCATTTAAGAACCTATTGCCACAGATGTTTTAGAGACTTTTGGAAAGTGAATAGAAATGTGCATTTACATCTATTTAAATAATTGCTATGGTTTCCAGAATTTGCATGGCTACATCATTTTAAGAAAGTCAGTCCAGAGGTATATTTAATTTCCCAGAAACCCAATTTAAAGAACCTCAAAGAGAATTTCTATATTAATTTTGATGGAATTTCTTAACCCTGACTCCTCAGAAGACCTTTGAAATTGGATTTAAGAAAGCAAAGGAATATTATTGTTCTTGTACCATTAGGCAAAAAGCTTAGTGAAAGAAATACGAATACCTAATACGGGAACTTCTTCATGAAACGTCCAATCAAAATTTAGGCTTTAATTTTTAAATATGCTTTTATTTTAGCCATTCTTGTTATTTTGATCAGACACTGCCCATCTTTTACAAGCATTGCCAACACAGTGTTAACATTACCATTATTTTTTTTTAACACTTAAGCTAAGTACATTAAGTGTGGGGTTATTTTCTATTATCTCCATAGCAACCATCTACTTGAGAAAGTAGATGCTTAGTGAATGCTCCCTAATTAAAACCACCAAATACTCAAGAGTAGACATTCTTATCCCACATTATTTGAAAAGAGAGGATAATTGCCAGAAATTTTTGTGAACATTAAGCATTAACACACAAACCCTATGGCAACAGGGAGAATTTAGTATAGGCATAGTCATCACTACAAAAAGTAGATCAATAACCATGAGTAAACTGTTTTTAGTGCATCTTTTAAAAATATGGCATTTCTAATATGTTTTGGAAACATTTACTAATGCTATTAAGCCTTTTGGATTTATTCTTGGCTAAACAAAAGCTCAGCATTCCTAATATCCCACTTCATGAGGATTCTGATCTCATAAAGTTTGATGAAAACTGTTGCTTTTGTGTAAATAATCACAGCTACCATGGGATGGACATCATTTGTTACTCCATATTCCTCATGATACTGTCCAAAAGTCTGAGAATATGTTTTATACATTGTCATTAAAGAAATGTATGTCTAAAGTTGAAGAACAGCAAGGACACTCCTAAAGAAGGTGAGAGACAGACAGGGTGGGGACAGTGAGGCAGGGAGATCTCACTTACAGGTTTCAAGACATGGTGGAAAGCTACAGTAATTAGGATATGGTGACAACTGGCACAGACATGGACAACTGTCCAATGGTGCAGAATGAGAACCCAGTAATGGAAGGTGAAGGAGGAAGCTACTGCAGGGCCATGACATGGGTCTGGAGAGCTGAGTAATTAGGCAGCCCAAGGCAGACGAACTGCTGGCAGCACTGGAGAATGGACAGTGCCAAGCATCTGGAGTTTACTGGCTCTCACCTTGGGAGGCTCACATACTCTCTGTTCCTTAATAGACTCACCTGTGAGAGTCTCAGCTCTTAAAACTGCCAGGAGACGTAAATGACACCAAGTTCAGGGTGTATCAAGCACGATTTGGTCAACTGTAGGCACCCAGTTAGTGTCAGCTTAATTAAGCTATTTATAGCCTATATATCCCTAAATTCTTAAAAAATGAAATGAATGGATTAGAATAACTGTATTTTATGTAACTAAACAAAAATATATTATTTGTATTATTATTAAACTCATAGAGCTATCTTCTTAACTACAAACTAGTGGGTGTTTAAAATAAGGATATAGACTCAAAACCCCCAGGCACTATTAAGAAGTCCAAAATATTGAAAATTAATTCAACATCTTTGTGACATCTGGGTCTTGAAGGTGTCATGCTCCCACAGATGAAAAACAACCCCCCAAATGAAGGAAATACCAAGTGTCAAGGATCACTGCTAAGGTTAAGTGGAGTAACACATGGCCACCGCCTTGGCAGTATCTGGCATGCAGTAGGAATCTAAGAAATGGCAGTGTGATACAATCTTATCTAAAGGCTACTACTACCCAGCTACTGGACCGTACTTCCCCTGACCCCTTGCAGGAAATGCCTAATATTCCAGGGCTACTACTTGATGCCAGGGAACCCTGGAGCCTACAGATCACAGGACTTATAGGAATGAGTGCAGGTCTGGGGCCACAGCATGTCAATGGGCACCTGTAGCTGAGCAGTACCTAGGAGCTGATGCTGCCACCAAATCATTCAGCCTACTGCACAGCTGTGCCTCCACTGGGGTACTTTCCCTGGGACTGTGCAGCCCTATACATGGAGGCAGCTGGCCATGCCTCATGTCCTTTGTTTTCATTCATTTTGACAGGGACACTATTATGGGCTTTTCCTTTTGCCTCAACCTCATTTAAAAGGCAGAGCTCCATTTAAGATTTTTCTTTATTGAAGTCACCAATCATAATATTGTAAATAAGTATACATGCAGCATTAGTTTCACAAACACTATTTTTGTTCTTGGTTTGATGAACAACATATTTTAAAGTAATTTTGACATGTTTATTCCAAATGGGAGGATGTAAAGTGATAGATAACTGAAATGAAGACTCTATGAGCCAGAATTTAGAGTTGCATGTGGTATAGCTGAAAACCTAACCACCAGCTTTTTGGGGAGGATCACTGAGAAAAGTACATGCTGGGCTACTGGACCAGCAGCCTGTGCCTCTTTACTGACACCACCCTTCCTGCAAGCATGGGGACACTCAACTGCACCAGGTTATCATTAAACAGTTCCTTCCCATGATGCAATGCTCACAGAAACCATCTGAGTCAGAGGATTATTATTCCTGCTCTTCATAACAAGAGAGCTGAGGCTAAGCAAGGTGAATTAATTCCCCCAAAGTCACACGACTATGGGAGACCCACCTGTCCTCATGTCACCCTCTGGCTCAAGAGAGAACCTTGCCAACCTGCAGGCCTTCTCTGCTGAGAGAATGCTGGGCAGGCAACTGTGTTCTTGAGCTGAAGTGGACTTGCCAAGGTACTGCTACTGAACCACTGAACTGCTTCTGGGGATCCGTGCTTTTTTCAACTTAATGGGCCCAAAAAGTATGAATGCACCATGCCAGGCACCCTTACAATCCAACCTGATGGTTTCGGGGGGTGGGGGCAGGAGGGAGGAGGGTCCTATATCTGGATTCTATAAACCTGAATATGAATTCGTTTTACAAGAAATTTTAAATGAATGCATGTGTGGGAATTTTTCTGGTGTAAATCTAAAACAAAAAACAAAAGTAAACAAAAAAGAAACAGTAAAATAAATGATGGCTTTTAAAGGTCCATTTTGATCTATTTTTATTTTATTTTAAATTTGACCCTTTATTCACACAAAAATTTTAAAATGCTATGAGACACTCAATTTCAGTATTGAAAGCCACTGAAATATATGGTGACTCCAGGATGTGCTGAAAAGTTTTTTCCTCATCGTACCTTTTGTGATCCCATGAAGAATTAATACATGTCTCAATACTATTTTCCAAATATGATATAAGATATATTTACACAGAGATGCCATTGAACCAATAGTATAGATCCTATGACTTTCAGATGCCTCAATGTTCTCTTCTTAATGCAATAAACCTGAGCAATGACTGCCACTAGAAATTTCTTCCAGTTTGTTGACCCTGTTCTCACCCTCAATGCTTATATTCAATTTTTTTCCTGTAAAACTTCTTACTATCAGAACAGCGATATGAACAAAAATAATTTTGCTTTGTTTCTCATATATTAAACTACCTATGGGAAAAATACTTGGTCATGTACATAGATACAATTTTCATCCTTTCCAAAAATGCTTTGTACTTAACAGTGTTTGAAAAGATGTTTAAGCTTCCTGAGGCAGGGGCAACCCTTGTGCTTGGGTCTTTGGAATGTGTATTAAATGGCAGAAAGGCCAAATAGATATATTTGTGCATTACAATGCAGAAATTTTAGGTAAGGGTTGAATACTTTAACACAATGCTTAGTTATTAAACCTGCTATTTGTCCCACATCATGATAGCTGAACAAATGGCAGCTAATTGGCTAGAATCAAGGCAAACTTAAGTTAATGTTTCAAGCAAACATCAAGGCCCTCATCATATGTTGCCTGCAAAAATAAGTTTGGGGAGAAGGACATCCTCCTTTTATGAGTGATTTTTTTTCACCTAAATTATATCAATTTATATCCCTCCCAGTTGAATTTACTCTCACTGCCACTGAGGTATAAATAGCTTTGTTACTTTGAAACTGCCTTTTTCATGCATGTGGGAAACATTCGCTGAGTGCCTAACTATGTGCCAGTTTTAGGGAAATGAAAATGCAAACACAAGCTCACCAGCAGGCCCTGTGTGATTGATTAGTGCTTGCAATGAGGGGTGCATGGTGCACCAGAAGGGCCCGTGCTCTGCCCGGGTGGCTATACAGCAGCGATTACCTCTCATTTTCTTTAATTTTGCCTCTATGAATTCAAAGCCCATTGCCTGTTATCCCTGAGCTACAATTATTTTAACTATTGTTCTGCACACATCATATAAATAGCCTTCGTGTCCAGAACAAGCCAAGGAAGTACTCAAAACATCATGTTTAAGTCAACATTTACTGAATAGGGAGAAGCAACAACGATGACAAGAAAACCCACAAAAACAAAACAGAAAAACCAGTACGAATTGTCCCTGACTCAATTGTAGCCTCATGCACTATTACTATCCTTACTGGTTTCCTGGTAAAAGTGGGAAACATGGACATGTGAAGAAAGCTAACCTCCATCTCCTGAGCATGCCACAGTGTTCTGTGTTTTTACCTTTTAAGAAACAGTTGTTTACAGCTGCTTACAATAAGAAAAATTCTCTAGATGTATATGATCATGCATTATTCTATTAATAGTCACATCCCATGGGTCTCAATATTAAACAGTGGTTTAAAAATAGCAATCTAGGGGCTGGAGCCACGTCTCAGTGGTTACAGTGCTTGCCTGGCACGTGTGAGGATGCAGGTTTGAACCCCAGCACCACATATACAATGAAGTATTGGAGCAATGAAGGTCACATGAAAATCTAAATAAAAATTGATTCTCTGTCACTGTCCCTTTTTCTAAAAAAAAAAAAAATAGTAATCTACTAATAAAAATCTAAATTACTGAATAATGTGCATTTTCGCTGTGAAACAGTAGTCATTGTGCTTCCAGAAACAGAACATTTTTCCAAGAACAGGTGGAAAGGCATGATACATGGAATAAAAGGTTTTTAAAATACAACAATGAAAATGCGATGCATATACTATTGGGAAATAAATCATTGTTAAGTGTCAAATGACAGCTCTCACTTTAACCCTGTTACACTGCTATGGAATGGGACAATGCTTCTGGTGTTAAAGATAATGAAATCTAATGGGGAAAATTCTCTTCTATTTGAGCTGAGACCCTGAGAACAATCATATCTTTCTGATAAGATGAAACAATTACACATGTGAGATTACTTATTTTGAAATAGGATGGACTTATATAAAATGAGATAGGAAAGTGAAAGGAAAGCATAGTGCCTTTGCATTTAAGAGGAAACTGGTGACATCATCCACTGACATGAATCAATACTGGCAAATGACAGATTTAAGATAAAGTTTTTGCAAATGTGTTTTAAACAATTCAGTCTTTTAATCTGACACTTCATATTTACAAAACACAGCAAAGTGTCCAAAGTTTACTTTGATTTTTAAAACACATTTTATTTGCAAGTATTTTTTATTATTATGACACTAATCAGTGGTGCAAAAACAAACAAAAAATTATAACCCCACAAAAAACTGAAACTGTTTTCTATGTGTGTATGTGGATCCTTACTAGCTGAAAAATGAAGTCTTCACAAATAATGTTATTTCAGAGGACACGTGACATTTATCTTCAACCTTGTAAGTTCAATATAAATGATGAATTGTTATAAATGATGAATTGTTATATAAATGATGAAGTGCCAATGAAGAATAAGCCTATTTTCTTAATGGAAGAAATAGGATTACATTCTGACTTAATAAAGCTTTACATTCCAGAGAACATTATGGAAACTCACAGTGTATGGAATCCTTCATGGCCAGGGACCTGAAATGGGTGACTGTGGAAGAATTAAGGTCCACAGCAGGTGTCTGGCTATATGTGAATTATATTCTTCTGCACAGGTTATCATGTGATTTACTTAGCCTTGCTACTCAAATTATAGTCCACAGGCCAGCAATATTAGTGTTGCCTGGGAGCCTGAATTCCCACCAGTCAAATCAGAATCAGCATTTTAACAGATTCCCAGGTGATTCCTATGCATATTTAAGGGATTTATAACTTCTGAGTCACAGGCCTGGCAAGGGCTCATGGGTCATCTTCCCTATCATTTTATTCTAACTTCTATAAACAGGCAGAAAAGATAGTTGTTAGGTTGGGACTACTTTCCCTCCACAGTAAAATTTCTACAACTTTACAGTTTATAAGTATATGCAGATTTTGGTACTTGCAAATGGCATGGACAATATCAAATGCAACACACAGATTAAAACTCTTTGCAAGGGAGGAAATTTCACAGAAGAGTCAAGAGACAGGGGTGTGGGTGATGTGGGGGTGATTTTGGATTAGGATCAGGGGCATAACATGTTGTTACTATGTGTGCATTTATGACTGAACAACAACATAACTCGTCAATTAAAAAAAAACTCTTTGCAAGACAAGCTCATGCTTGAGAACTGAAATTTTAAGATGAATACTACCACAAACAAAATTAAATGTGTATTAGGATTTATATAACCTGAAGAATTAGTTAACAGGTACATGTTAGGCAGTTCCAACCACTGGTTTTAAAGAAGGATGTAGTTGGTGGCATCATTTACGGCCTTGCACGGAGGCAAGGAGCATGCCTGACTCTGATATGCATCACGTGTGCCATACACACTGGTTCTTACCTGTTTGTATTCAGATTCTCTTCCAACCAATACCTGCAGAATGTAGTTAACAGGGTCGCCTTTCATTGGTGGTACCGTCTCCCATAAAATTTCACATGAATTTCCTTCTAGCTGGGTTACTCGTGGTGCTGGAATACAAATCCACATATCCGAGTTCAAAATTCAAAGTACCACATTAGAGACCAATATTCTAGTACTTTTAGAATCCCAAAGAAGAGAGATTGGCCCTGTGACTGCTCTGAGCAGGAGTTTATTTGCCCAGCCTCCGGGAGACCCAGCAGGGTGTCCTTCAGATACAGAGGAGCTCTTCCTTGACTAGAAAACTGTCAACGACAGACAAGTCCTTTCTCATTATCCCATTAGTACTTGCTTGCCCTGGCTTCCATTTTTGTCATTTTTTCTAAGGCTACTGAGTACCCCCCCATGGCATACATCCTATGCTAAGTACTCAATGGGACACAGAAATCAAGATAAAGTCTGTTTTCAAGAAACTCAAGATCTACATGAGGGAAGGGGCAGAGCTGGTATGGGACAGGTACAAAAAAAGAAATGGAATAAAAGGCAGATTAATACCAAAGGGACAGGGCACACCAAGTTTGGTGTCTAGGAGGCTTTGAGAAGCAGGTGATATCTGAGAAAAGTCCCAGAGAATGGGTAGCATTGAAAGCCTTTGAAAACCAAGTTATAGTTATAGTTATATTTATATTTTTTAGTTTGTTAGTTTATAGATTCATCATTCTTGTTTAAAGCTAAATTATATTACTTTGTGTAAAGCACTTAAACTATTACAGATTTTTTCCCCCAGGCAGTGCTGGGGATGGAACCTAGGGCCTCAAGCATGCTAGGCAACGGCTCCAGCCCTGACATACACCCTGCTAGCCTTAAAATGTCATAGATTTTAAAAAAATTTTTCTCACAGCTTATGTTATCTTTACAGTCTAATTCAGTATGATATTTTTCTATTGTGTATAGAATGAGTGACTCCTCTCTCTGAGCCCAATGGCGCTTTAATTTCTAGTTACATGCAATTAATTCTTTAAAGATGGTTGTTTCTACTTGCCATTCTGTAGGATATGATACTGTTTTAGAAAATAAAGATTTTCTTAGAACAAAACAAAAAAAAGGAGTTGGAATTACGTGGCCAAAACTCCCAAGAGATTCATGGAAAATTAAATAAGAAATCTTAACAGAATAAACGTCTTTTAGCCAAGACAATAATTTCCCGAATCTAAGAGCGAGAAGAAACAACCCGACCGTGTGCAGTGTGGGGAAACTGCCCATCTAAAGTAAAAGCACCATGAAGTGCAACTGCTGTTCTAGTTTCCATAAAATAAACCCCCACCAGCCACGTGAAGACACAAAGACACAAAGTTAGTGCACCTCAACACCAGGAGGACCCTTGAAGTTGGTGACTGGTAAATGTCGTAACCTGTTCTTGGTACCAACAAATCAACTATTCAAGACATGCTCGGGGATCATCTCTGATACAGCTGAAAGGTGAAGCACCAAAGGGTCAGGACATTTTCCCTAAGTGCCCTAGCAAGGCTATGCATATTTTACACATACTAATGTCTTAGTCACACAGAGAATAAGCTGCCACAGAGCCTGTGCGGCAGCGAAGAGAGCAAGGCATTTACCACAAACTAGCCCTGGAAGGAGCGAGCTATGGGGAACCACTGCAGAAGGCACGCAGCAGAGACCTGACCAAGAACTATGCTGCTTGGTTAAGAAGGGCCTGGCTGCGGGTGCCTGTGAGAAAGCTCCTGTCACTGTCACTGCCCTGCCTTGCAAGCTGGCTGCCCAGTCAGGAACAACTGTGGCTGGATGGAGGGGACGAGGGCTCAGTAGAGCCAGTGGCGTCTGGGTAGAGTGATTTTTGTTCACGCTACTGGAAAGATGTGGGAGAAGATCTGGATATATATAGAGGTCTCACGAAATCTGTGACATCTGATCCGATTAAGGGGGAAGAGACGGAAACAAGTCTCTCACAAAGTTCAAGATGACACTCAGATGGCTGCTGCAGCTTTCCAAAGGCGAGAGCAGCAGGCCCAGAGGAAAAGGCTGCCGAAGTTACCCAAACTGGTCCCTAGTCCTCAGCCACCAAAGACACCTGGAGATGAATGCCAACCTCTGCTCCTCTGAGTGTGTTTGGGACAGGAGTGTCTCCAGCCTTCCTCAGCAAACTGTCCTAAGAGCTATGACACCAGGAAGTGGGCCCTGTTTCTGACCCAATGTCTGTCACTTGGATCTGTTCCCTTTCTCTATCATCTGCTCTGTGAGGATAAGAATGTCTTCTGTCTATGCTACTTGCAATAAACATTCATACACCCTTGAAAACAGTCTTTATTTGCAGATCCCTTCCTTTAAGAGTTCATGTTCCCCCTAGATGACCTATTGCCCGACCTTCTCTTTTACAATGTTCTTTTGATTCTCTCATGCTGATATTAGAAATATCAAGACTGTATTAAAGGTCAGAATTGAGCCTCCTACTCTAAGTTCCAACATTTCCTTATTCTCACAGTAGAGTGTGACAATGTCTGCTGCCTACAAACCTTTGATGGTGGGGGGGACACTTTTGGTTGTGCTGAAGGTGTAGGTTTCTGAGAAGGGCCCTTCCCCAGCCTCGCTCGATGCCTGGATTCTGAAGGAGTAGCACGTAAATTCCGTCAGTCTCTGGACCTTGTAGGTATGGCTGGGTCCCCTGTAGATTGAAATAAACCTAGAGAAAGGAGCAGAATCCATTAGACATCTGAACTTATAATGAAAAGAAATTAATTATGATTCAAACTAATGGAGCACAGTAGACCAATTCATGGTCTGAACGAATCAGTTGCTATGCTATGGTTAAATTTAATGTCTAATATATGTTCACATAAAAGAAAAACTTAAGCAATGTAAGACTGGAATAAGGTTCCTTTAGTTAAGGCCTAGATTCTAGAAACATCAATTATTCCTATCTGCTAATAAAACAGAGTTCTCAAATATTTCATTATGGTTTTAACCTGTATTAAAATATGGAAAAATGTATACAATCTGATAGTGTTAACTTACCCTCTACTACAAACTACATAATGAAGTTAATGTTAACTGGGCACTTGAGAAATAAGATGCCCTTTTTACCCAATTACAATTGAGGTTTAGGAAATGCTTTATCTATTTTTCCAATTTTAATCCCCCTTTCCTAAACTGGCAAGAAGACATTTAGGATTGTGAATCTTTGAGAAAATATGTAAAAAGATAAAAAAATTACTGCATTCAGAACCATCCATCAGGTTAGTTAAAATAATGGAAAAACAGCACAGGTAGGCTGGAAGCTTTTGGCTTCTTTCCCCATCTGATCCAGATTTTACTCTTCTCTAATTAATATTTCCATGAAACTAAGAATAGAGGGTGTAAAGATTAAAAAAAAATGCCTGGCATTTTAGATATTTCCCCACCAGGTCTTGAAAACTTCATTTTTTCACAACAAAACAGAAGTACCTAGAACTACTATTAACACTTTAAAAAAAATTAGTTAACTGTAAAATTTTGGCAATAACCTAACTTCCCATAAGTCAACCAGGATCCTTATCAGGTTCAGGGTCTGAACTGTGTTGGTCCAGAGAAACTCTGAGAACCACTGCCTGAGTTAATCCAAGCACACCGCCTTGTCCTCCTACGCAGGCCTACTGATCCCACTGCCATTGCTTTGTCTCAGCCTGAGGACAAGTCCTATCTTCACATACCACCAGAAGTTGATCAGTCACAGTTGAAAAAGTCTGATTTGGGCCACACTGGCCTCAGGGGTAAGCAGAATTTGTTCATTCACTTAGCACCAGTTCTTGAACATCTGCTGTGTGCTAAGTGCTGTGGATTTGAAGATGTCTAAAGCCTAATTCCATGGGTCAGTTTGTCCTGTGTGTAGCCAGGGTTTTCTGAAGGCTAGAGTGGCTTTTCCATTGCTTTAGAACAGTCCTGAATGGATGCATGGATGGAGAGATGGAGAGACTAAACAAGCTGTTTTACCTTGTCAGAGTTAATACTTACATTCAGGCATATACCAGCTTCTGCAATGGAGTTCCTGAGCCCTGGTCATGTCACCTATTCAAAGCCTGTTTCACAAGCCTGTTTTGCTTGTGAAAGGTATTTCCTTTCACAAGCAAATACTAAAGGCTGAGTGCTTTCAGCTTCAGGGAAAGCCAGAGTCCAGGCTGAACTCCACAAATGCCATGGCAACCTGTGTAGCACTCTTGACACATTACCACCCTAATGAAGACATCCTTGCTAATGCTAGAGGCAAACAGCTATTTATTAACTCAGCCTCACCTGGGCCAGAATCTCTACTGGGGATAATTGCCCTTAATTATATCACACATGGAAGCTGATCTTCGTTACAAACTGCCATAAAGCTCAGTTTTTAAGAGTCTGGAGAACAATATTGGGAATAGTACTGCTTTCCTGCCATGCTGTGCTCTAAGGAGAGTAGTTGCTTTTGAAAACAGGTTCAATATGTATTGGTGACCAGATTCAATCATACATAGAGGCTGCAGTGCTGTCACTAAGACATTTACTGAAGCACATTCAGTACTCATTTTGTAGTGCAATCTAAACTGAGCAAATAGCATACATAAAATTTTCAAATACATCAAAACTTGCTGTCTCTAGATTATTTGTTTCTTTAACTTCTTATTTTGTTCTTGTACACAGTGTTTCAAAAATGGTTTAAAATTGCATTCCAATTTATAAAAAGAATTGGGGAAATAGCTGATAGTAATGACAAATTTAAAATGTTGCCATTAGAGCATTTTTGCTCATGTCTCGATAGTGTTACTTATAAATACAAGACAAGTTGCATTTGGGACTAGAAAAAGAGCGAGCAACCAGGAAGCTACTGAAGAGCTTACAGCCCCCCTCCCGAGGAGCCTGGGTTCAAGGTTTCATCATCTTGCTTTCAGTGAAGGCAGAATGAGGTGGCTGCAGGAGGCCCACCTCATAGCTGAGGTCCCCTTGGAAAACAGGCTGGGAACTGCCACCCGGTGCTCCCAGCAGAAGGAGCTGAGAATGTGAGAGAAAAGGTAGTTTTCTCTCCAGCCTTTTCTAGAAAAGGCATACGTCTGCCCTGCCTTTAACTTAGCACACTTCCTCCTGCAGCATAAACAAGCTGTCTGGTTGTTCTGATGACAGCCATCACTGTTTTGTCTGACCTCCCTCCCCATAAAATGGACGTGTGGGGGGTGGGGATTCTGGGGCACAGGGTGGGAGGAGGGAGTTCCCTTATTTTGTTCTCAAAATGTGTACGGGAATAGCTGAAATAGATGACAACTAATTCCTATACCACCTAATTAACCAGGCACCAAGTCCTTGGTGGAGGGAAGGAGACTTAGGCACAACCCAGGCTTTTTCTGAGTGAAACAACATGGGGTGGAAAGCAGAAACATTGGGAATCCTGAGAGTTTGAGGAGAAACAGTCCAAGCGTCAACAACAGTTAGTCCCACCCCAACTGTCACCTAGAGAAAGAGACGTACCCTTCTAAGAAGGTCCAAGTTCAGAAGGGTCAAACAAGGGGGCAAGAGTGTGGTACCCAATGCCTTCTTGAGGACCTTCCCTCATCATCTCACTCCAGAGTGTGTGCAAGGCCACACCTGGGAGCCCTTACAGATACGTGCAGCAAGTCTGCACGTTATTCAGAAGTTGGTTCTTTCCTCACTTGAAAGGTTCTTCAAGGGCAAAAAAAAAAAAAAAAAAAAAGAGTAGAAAGAATTGCAAGAGACTATAGTGTCCGGTCCCAGCCAGCAGGAACTGGAGAGCTCTCAATCAGCGGTTGACTAGGAATGAAGTAGACCCACTGGTCCTGAGTTCTCCAACACTTTATTTCTTCCCTCTCTCTGGAGGCCAAGCGCTTTATTCTTCCCTCTCACTAGAGGCTTTTACATCTTTCTCTTTTAGAGCCAAGGCTTTTACATTTCCTCTCTGGTCCGTTTCTACTCCGGAGACTTTTCTTCTTCTCTCCTTACTAGTTTCCCTGTTTCTGCCACCTGTTATTCTTCTTCTTCTCTTACTAGTTTCCCTGTTTCTGCTGCCTGCATGGGAGCGTCTCCTCTCACTAGAGTCATCTACCTCTCTGTCTCCATACGCCTGGTATTTATTTGTTACAACAACCAATAGGGACACAGTGCAAACATATTCAACCAATTGTAACAAATGAGCGGCCAAAGAGCTTAGTCATGCTGTCAGGCAGTCTGCTAATTACTCGGGAAGATAAAGCCAGCTGAGCCTCTTACAGAGTTGTTTACCACCAATTCTTTTACAAGCCAGCTTGGGCCTCTTACAGAGTTGTTTACCACTAATTCTTTTCCCTGGCATCCGGCCAGGGGTCATGTTGGCCTCAGTCTCCAGCACTATGGGTAACAGATGAGAAGGACTGCATATTACTTACTACCTTTTCTGATAGGGAAATCATTTATCATAGTCATTTCTAATTTCACGTCATTTTACTCATTTCAACAAAGAAATTCATCAATTGCATGCACGTGTTCTAAACTTGACATGTGCATCAGCTTATAAATCAGAAAACGAAATCTGCAATAAAATCTCATCTCTTAATTTTGGGTTTCTGAAAATAAGGTCTTCCTGTGATGACAGCCAATTTGGCACTTTGTTTCATGGATTTTAGTTCTGAAAACTTTACGGGCTCACAATGAGTTGGTTCTTTTGTCCCTTGCCCCCCAAAACTGGGTACCTGATATGTTCCCACTCAATGCAGGTTCTGAGACCAGAATCAGCTCTGTGGCCTACAGAACACCAGCAGGAGCTTGAGTCTCTGTGCCTCAGTCTTCTCATCTATACAAAGGGTAAGGAGGGTACCCAGCTCATGGAGCTGTTGTGAGGTTTAAACTGTGTTAAATAAAAGTGCTTAGACTCATCCTGAAATGTAATAGCTGCTCACTCATTTTGTGATAATGATGAGAAGACAGGATTTTAAGAAGGACTTGACTCTAAGAGACCATCTAATTCACTATGGTTGAACACAGTGGTTATTTTGCTTTCTCTGGGTGGAAAGCTGGATGTAAGCTGTGAGCTGGAAGCCTCGTGCTGGGTCCTGATGGACAAGTAGGGGCAGGAATACTGCCTCAGAACACCATGGTGGGCACTGGATTTGAGAAGTCAGGTAAAAGTGCCAGCACCTGAACAGAGCAGGTCTCAACTAAGTGCCTTTAGCCCCAGATGTCTTTCTGGTAGACCTTGGCATAAAATGTACATGCTCACAGTAACTTCTGTTTCCCTCTACTCCTCAAATTCCAAACAACAAAGACCAAAACATAATAGAAGTACATAAGCCAATGAGAATATAATTCCTCTACCAGTCCTGTTCTATAATTATTATCCACCATTCCAGGAGGTGGGAGAAGCAACTGTTCTTTCTTCAGAGCCAATGATTTAAGGCCATGTGCATGGGGCCAGTCTCAAAGGTTAACACCCTTGGGCTAGAGCCACTCTCAGAGAGATTAAAAATATTCATCATATGTTTTTATAACGACCAACATAATTTTCTTCATTCTCGTAAATTACAACTTTTTTTTAAAAAAAGACCAATGTAGTTTTAAAATTCATTAATAAGTAAGCCAAAGTCCTTCTGTGATAGAATTAATCTTAATAAATATCCCAAGACACAATGATGGACGACTTTAAATGCAATCAAGGACTGAGCGCCCAGCACAGATTTTGCCACATGGCAAGGTGAGCACCCAGGCAGCTTTCCCAATCCACCCTCTCAGACTCCGTGCCCAGGATTGGTGCTTGGATCCCTCACAGGTGATGCACCTCAGGTCCTGGGACATGGAGTCACAGCAGAGGTGTGTGGAAGGCCCTAACAGGTTAGAAGTCAGCTGGGAATGGAGGAGTCAGAGCAGCTGGGGTGCCTACACAAGCAGCCATGGACAGTGGAAAACACCCTCCCTGGCTCTGGCCTGGCAACAGGGGTGCACTACATGAGAAGTGACTCTAAACTGGTTACTCCCTGTCTATGCTGCTGCTAAGGTAGGGTCATCCTTCACAGACTCCCATGCCCCCCACACTGCTGGGGGAGTTGGGGAGCATAAGGACTTGGACCCAGGAAGATTGGACTCCAGTCTCAGTTCTGCCCCTTATGCCAAACTGTCCCTGCTAAATATCAGTTTCCCTCATCTGTATCAGTATCTAGCATATAGGTTGTTTAAGAGTCAAATGCAGTAATGTGGGCAGAAAGCTCAGGCCAGCCCAATACATGGTGAGAGCACGACACAACAGCTCCGAATCCTGTGTCATGATTGCCACGGCCACCCTTCAGGGAGCCAAGTCAGGTAAGACCTGCTGATGCCCGCTACGGCTCTCAGCTGGCCTCTATCAGTGGTTTATGACCCAGCAGGAACAGGTCAATTTAAATTTGCTGCATCTGTTATGGCCTATGGCAGGCGCTCAGCTCTCTCCCAAATTACTCATCTAATTTGGTGGGCAAGGAGTACAAATGAAATGTACGTCCACTCTGTTACTTTCATTACCTGAGTGCTCCTGCACTGGCAAGAGCAGCATCAAAATAACACGGAAGAAGGCAGCCTAGTTCCTGGAACACGGTTCGTGCCAGTGAGGTCTCTAAGTCATTCTAGAATCAGTACAGGTGGAGGTACATGTACCCCTGAGCACCTGCTGTGGTATCACACTTCCTTAAAGCCTGTCCAGGAGCCCAGGGTCACGTGGCTATATTTCTGAGGTCTTCTACCCCTGCCCCAGCCCTGCAGTCTGTGTCTGGGTACCTTCCCAAGCATTAGCCCCATGACCTGGGGCTCCTGTGGGGACAAGAGGCTGGTTCAGGAGCACCTGTGGGGCTTCACCATGGTGTGAGCCCTCTGGCTCACCATCATGTGGGACAGCACTATGGGTGATAATGTGAGCTCTGCAGTCAGCAGACCTGCAGGGGAGTTCAGCTAAAGAGCTGATACTTAGGCTAAGTATCAGGCCTCTGTAAAAGGGTATAACAGTACTCATCCTGTGGGGACATTGTAAGAACTAAATGAGATAATGAAGCAAGAACCCATTAGCACTTAGGAAGCATTTGATAATACTGTTTTTAATACTATGTAAATATTGTAACACCAATATTATTAATGGCAAAGTATCAAGGTGGATTTACCTTCCGTTCCAGTGTTAGAGAAGCCTGAGGATGTCCCCAGAATGGCATCTCTCTCACCTACTCTCCCTGAGCCCCTCCTGAGTGGGGGAGAGAGTGGAGCTTGTAAACACCATGCACTCTGTCCTGGTGAACCAGGGCCATGAACTGCCGTAGAAAACAGGGAGATGGGAGCAGAAGGCCCGACCTCAGCGGCGCCCACTGACTTGGAATTCTGGGCATTTTTAGTTAGGGAGAAACGCTTTCAGGTACTGAAAATATGTACTTGGGAAGGGGGAAAGAGAGTGGAAGGTTAGGTGGGTCGTTAACAGTCTACAGTAGCTCTGCCACTGTGTTTCCGCTTTGCCTATTTTATCTCCCATAAACAAAACACTCAGATAGTAATAAACACATGTGGGTTTTACTATTGGTGATTTAACAATTATTTGATACTCTCTACTTAGAGCAGTGAAACTATTCTGTGTGACACTGTACTGGTAGGTAGAGGTCATCAAACATGTCCAACCCAAGAATGCACAGCACCAACAGTGAGCCCCAAGCTGACAATGAACTGTGGGTATGTGCAGATGATGTGCCCACAGGGGTCCATCAACTGTAATAAAAGTACTCCTCTGGCAGGGGTTGCTGCTTGTGGGGGAGGTCTGCAGGTGTGTGGGGCAAGAGTACATGGGAAATCCCTGAATCTTCCAACTCAGTGTTGCTGTGATAAAACTGTTCTAAAAGATAAAGACTATTTTTAAAAAACTGAAAAATGTTCTGCATTTCTCTGGATACATTTTTAAAAAAAATTCTGCTGGTCTATGACAGCACTCCATGGAGGCATGTGCCAAGTTTCAGGAGCACAAAGACATAAGGAGACCTGGGCCAGAGTGCAGTCTGTAGCCTTCAATATGAACCTGAATAAGTCAGATAACTCTCCAAGGCTCCATCTCCAAATAATTACTGTCTTGATCATTTGACAGCAGTTTTTATGAGATCCAAATTAAAGAACCAAGTAAATCTAGGATTCCTTTTTGAATCTATAGTAAAAAGGCAAAACAACAGATTCTGGACATTTTCAGAAAATTCAAGGGGAAAGCGATACTTTTCAGTATTTTACGCTTTAACATTGTGAAGGATGACTTTTTTGTACTCAAGTGCAACTGATGGAAGTTCAGTCAGATTACATCTTTACATTTTCCTTTTTAAAAATAATTTTAAAGGGAAAATGATAACATATACAGAATTCAGTTTTAAAATCTGTTTGCTTCAGGTATTAGACCCAGCAAAGGCGTAGGAACACATAATCTAGGGGAATCATGGCAGGGAGGGGAGAAGGGGAAGGTTAGGCAGGGATCTAGGAAGACAATCAACAAAGTAGCATACTCTTTACCCCCACCCCCAGAAGCCAAATAATACTTATGCAATTATTTAATTCTGGAAAATTCACAATCATATCTATTTACATACACATAAACATTTATAGTTGTTATAGAAGAATCAAGAGACTGGGGTATGGGCAATGTGAGGGTAACTCAGGTTTAGACCAAATGCATATCATATTGTTACTTTATATGCGTTTAAGACTGTACAATAACTCCTTAATAAAAATTTTTTAAAAAAATCTCAGCTTTTCAGCCCTCTCCCCTGCCAAACGATGAGATTTTTGAGATAATACTGAATCTATAGACCAACTCTGAGAGAACTGACATCTTAATAAATATTGAGTTTTTTAATTAATGAAGAGTATACATTCTATTAAGTATTTTCAGAAGTTTTCCATTAACATTTTGCAGTTCTCAGTATACAGTCTTATACATCTCTCATTAGATTTATTTATAGGTGTTTTATGTTTTGCTATTATGGTAAGTATTAATTAAAATTTTTATTTCCTGCATGCAGGCTCATTGCTGTCATGTAGAAACAGTTGATTTTTGTTTAGTATCCTTGATAAATTCACTATCATTATTAAAAGTGTGGAGGTTTATTTGAATTTTACCATTTGGTTTTTCTCATTTATTTGTTAATATAATTAATATTGTTGACTTTCAAATGTTAAACTTACCTTTTATTCCTGGAATAAATTCCCCTTGGTTAGGATGGGTAAAAAAAAAATCTGTTTGCTTAAAACACTTGTTTTGAAAAGCAATGTCCAAGAATGCTCTGAATGGTCTGTAACTTAAATACGCAGTGGAAACCAGCCTTAATGCTAAGGGTTTTGTTTACTCCGTTGCTGCTGTTTATAATCCCCAGGCCCACTACAGGCTGACTACAGCCCAGTAATATTAACTACCCATAATGATCAACCTGCTGGCCTGAAATGGCCTGCAGTCTACTAAGGATGCAAATGGCATCTTTCAAAACATGTTTCACAATATCACAAGTCAATAGCTGCTCAGAGCTCAGCACAGGGGCTGGAGCGGTGGCTTGGCGGTTACAGTGCTCACCTAGCATGAGCAAGTACACAAGTTCAAATCCCAGCACCAACTACACAAAGTGTCCGAGGAATGAAAGTCACACGAAAAACTAAATAAAAGTTGCTTCTCTCTTTCTCACTGTCCCTTCTTTAAAAAAAAAAAAAAAAAAGGTAAAAAGTTCAGTACAGCTATATTCATTAAGAGTGACTATGCTGCTATCCATACCCTCTTTACTTAATTTCCCTGGGTTCCACAGTGTGCGTGTGTGTTTCCTATGTTACTCAAGTGGCATTTGGGAATAGAAGATATTCACAACAGGAATGAGGAGTACACACCTTCACTCTGCCAAGAACAGAGTCCTGCCATTTCTGTGAAGAAGCAGATGGCACTATGTGGGGACACCTAAGGCATGCATGGTTATGTTTCCCAAACTGATTTTGATGTTGGTGAAAGTCCCTGTTTACAGACATGTCACTGCAGCGCCAAGAGTTCTTTCCAAATAAAGTAATAAGAAAAAGGTTGATTTCCTATCTTCTCTTCTAAAAATGTTGATGGCCTTTGTGATTTATCAGTGATTAGGCAGCAATACTTCTTGGTTTATGGGTTGAATTTTTACGCTCAGTTTCTAAGAAATAAAATGTCACTATAGCTATTAATAGTGGAAACTCTTTACAATAAATAAAAGAAAAAGTCCTCTTTCCATTCTTTATTGTTGGTTACACTTTAGACATATGAAAGTTCCTATTTTCAATTTTTTAAGAACTGCACTGGGTGTATTAACAGAGAGATTTACTTAAACTCAAAGAATGGAGGCCAGAATTTCTATTCTTTTTTTTTTTCTTGGTGGTACTAGGGACTGATCCCAGGGAACTTTACCACTGAGTATATCCTCAGCCCTTTTTGGTTTTTATTTTGAGACAAGGTCTCAAGAAGTTTCTGAGGTCGGCCTCAAACTTGTAATTCTCCTCCTCCCAGGTCACTGGGATTAAAGGTCTATGACACCATGTCCAACTCCAGAATCTCTAAAGATAACCTGAGAACCTTGAAACCTCCCACTTCTCTACTTTGCTTTCAAATACATGGAGTCAATCTTATCTTCAAGGAAACACTTCTCAGAGTTTTCCAGGTTTCTGTTTACCCATTTCTGTTTCAGTGACGTTACCTCAATGTAAAGGAAAAAAAGTTCTATTCATTTCCATTCTGCTATTATTTTCCATTTAAATAAGTGACAGGTTAAGAACTATAATTTGCATGCGTTCTACTCCTGGTTCAATTAACATCTCAAGTAGCTCATTTACATTTTGGTTGGACACTGCTAAGCTAGCAATGCTCCATTTTATAGACTGGTTTTCTTATGTTCCCTTTTTCTGAGAAAAATGTTACTAAAAACATTTTTTTCTGTTAACCAGGGACTGGAGACAGGCACCACTACTTCTTCTTATAAGGGGGAAACTAGGCAAAGAGAAGTTAGGGGATATGCCTTCATTATCTTGAAACTCAGTAGTTCATCAGGGCTTAGCACAGAGATTTGATATCTGCGTCAGGAACCACAGCTGCCCGAGGTGGGGGTTTGAAGGTTTATAGAGATGCCATTTACCCAACAGCAATGTCACGTGGGCTCTAACTCAGAGATGCCAAGGAAATGAATACTGAGGGTCTCTAGCAGGCTGAGCTCTCAGTTGCTGCATTACATCTGTGACATGAGACTTGGCAACATGCTCTGAGAAATGAAAGCAGGAGTTTGGTCTGTAACAGGCAAACACCAAGAGAGGTCATTCCTCCTTCAGTGCCCATGCAACCTGCCACTGTGGCGAGTTAACTAGTGTATTTCAGAGTTTGAACAAACTCTAAAAGCATAAAGGTGCAGGAGTTTTCTGACCTTAACAGCCAAAAGGCATCACACTGAACACACTGCAAAGCCCCTCTAGTACTGATGGCCTGAGAGGAAAATGTCATGGGCCAGTCAATGGAGAGCAAGTGGCAATTATCCACTCCATTAGATCCCTCCCAGCCCAATTTTGCTGTGGACTAGCTTTAAAAAACACTGGCTGTCTGACTAACCCTGAACAACACAGATGAACCAAAATGCGTTCCTGGAATTTACTATTCCTCCCGCCTCAATACTGCGTATAATTATCAGAAAACATGGACCCGTGAGGGTCAGGATCACCATCAACTTCAATTCTATTAGGGCAGCACAACAATTCACTGCAGTAACACAGACAATCGCATCCTCAGAACCATTACTACAATGCTACAATCTCAGAACAATCAAACTGGTCCTATTCTAGTGCCGGTATTAGGGTAACAGCATAATGAAAATGTTACTTAGGGCATAACTTTTTATTTGATAACATGGGAATGAAAGCCATTCAGATCCTCTGAGCTGGATCTGTTAAGAATAACAGCCTAAATCTAATTTAGTCTATTAATAGGCTAAACTAATCTGATTTTGTTTTTCTGTTGAAATTAAATACAATTTCTTGTGCTGTCTGCTCACTGTTTAATGCTAATTCATTTGCTCAGCAAGATAAGCTCTTATAGATAGGCTGCATGCCTCAATAGGACCTAGCATTTAGTAGCAATTCAAGAAAAGAATTTGCTGATTGAATGAATAATCATAATCTAATCTCTAAGCAAACCTAGTCCCACAAGTATAAAACACAGCTTTAAGCTGCTACATAAATATGGACTGGGAACCTTACAGATTAGAAAGCAAGTAAACATCCCATTCAAGGCAGGTAAAACTTGCCACACAACAAGACCAGGTGATATGGGTAGATTCCAGTTTTATTTACCTGGAGGCAAGGGTTGGGGTAAGAAGCCCTATGTATATGATTCCTTCTATCTACAAGAAATAGGCTTATACTTGAGAGAGAGAGAGAGAGAGAGAGAGAGAGAGGGAGAGGGAGGAACAGAGGGAACGGACAGAGACAGAGAAAAAAGTGCTAGCACATTTCACTTTTTACATTTTATTTTTGATCAAGAACTAAATAATGTAGAGCCAGGTATGGTGGAACAGATCTGTAATCCCAGCAACTTGGGAGCCTGAGGCAGGAGGATTGCAAGTTTGAGGCCTGCCTCAGAAACTCAGCATGGCTCTAAGCAACTTAGCTAGACCCTGTTTAAAATAAAAAAATAAAAAGGGTTGGGATGTGCCTCAGTGATTAAATGCCCCCTGGGTTAAATCCCCAGTCCAAAAAATAAAACAACAACAACAAAACCAAACAAACATAAAATAACCTAAATAATGTAGAGAAAGCTCTCAGTGATTGGTACTTCATATGTGCTCACTAAATAGAAGTTCCCTTTAGAAAGTTTAAAAATATGTTTTAATCAAACATATTTTTAAGTTCCAGGGTCATTTCATATTGTTTGAGAGGCATGTAAATAAATATAAAGCAGGACATCGCAGAGGAAAGCTCTTAGGGTCTTGCAAATTACGCAGTCACTCTTAAGGGAAGTTGATATCTTTCTTATTTTGTTACTTGTGAAATGCAGAAGTTAAAAATATAAAGAAAATGAGATAACATGCCCCAATCATTTACAAGGGACATGTTTTCGTAAAAGATTTAGTTCACACATGGTTTACAAAGATTCATTGCTTTAAGGTGGAAAAGGTGGGAAGGATACCAGAGGTCATTATCTCCTTCAACCTATTTACAGATGAAGGAAGAGAGTCACAGTTTAGGAAACAACACTGATGCAACTCTTTAATCTATCACCAACCATGGAGTCATAATTGCCATTATGCTTCCATTGCAAATACATTTTAAGAGTTACGAATACTTTTATAGCTGGCAAGGACAGCTGTACATCTGAGAGATATCAGCAGCCCTTCTCTCAAATGTCCACAGTGACCATTCAGATGGTGTTCATGGAAGGTTTTTTTTGGGGGGGTGTGGGGGTGGTACCGGGAATTGAACTCACGTCTTGCCCATGCTAGGCAAGAGCTACATCCCCAGCACAAAAGATATATTTTGAGAGCTAACAATAAAATAAATCAAAATCATAGCTGAGCCTACTTGGGTTCTCACCTTGGCCACAAGCAGGATATATATTTTTTGCCACATCCATAGTAAGAGATTATCAGTGGTTAATGAACTAAGCATGCATGCTGCAGAACACGTGCCTTAGCGCCAGTGAGCCACAGCTAGAAACCAGCAACAAGTTCACTGGGAAGAAAGGCCAGGCTGAATCCTGAAGAAGCCGAGAAAGCTAGCACTGACAAAACTATGCTAACAACAGGCATTATGATGAGTCCGACGCACGCGGCTTCTCCCAGATCCTTACGAGTCAAGAGCCAAAGGTGAAGGCCTGGGTTCAAGGACACTCACCACAAGACACTGAGCAAGGTCGTCTTCACACTAACACTAGGCTGTCTCATCTGGTTAAATCCCAGGGAAATTATTCCACAAATAGAACGAGAATTTATTATGCTCTGTATTCCCATCACTTTAATAACTTTCTGAGAGCACTGACAAATCTAATTTAGAAAAGATAAATTTGGATTCTAGCTCATAAAATTAAGAAAAATATTGCTTGTAATGGTCAGATTTCTAAAATTGCCACTTAAATTTAGGCAAGTCATTTATTTGATGAACAAGGCGAATCTTAGCCTTTATGTGTGTTTTCACGGGTGGGGAGGCCAGAACACGTATTGATCACTCGCTCCTGCACTGTTTTCTGCCTGGCATATTTATATAAGGCCCCACAATAGCATGCTCATTTGGATGAGTGCTGGTGGAGCTTTTGTTCCGTGACATGTAAAACCTTGGGCTGGACCACACATCTGTCCTATTCTCCATATAAGCCCCCATGGGTGGCTGCCCCACAGGGAAGGGCTGCAGCCAGATATGGGGCCTGGCCTCCCACATCCCTGGGGGTCAGAGGCAGTGTGTACAAGAGGGAGACAACAGCTCTAGCCCCAACTCAGTTACTGGATTCAATGACATTTCTGTGCTTCACATTTTCTGACAGAGTATGACTAAAAAATATTCTCTAAGGATGGTTCTTCCATCACCAATGAAGCCAAAGGCCCGGGGAAGAAACGTAAATTACGACTATTTGAAACTCCTCTAGTGCTGGCTTTATATACATATTATGATTTCCCTTAGCTCATTCCCCAGTTCTTGCCGTCCCTCTCTGTTGGAGGCGCTCCTCCTGAGTAAAATAATCATCCTATAAAAACACATCCAGAAGCATCTAGCACAAAGGATGGAAGATCTTGGACATGAGGGATGAATTTAACCTCCAACGACCTGTCAAGAGAAGCACTGCCTTTCCCTGTGCTTCCTACACAGCCCTAGTTTCCAGCAGGACAATCACTTTTGTCCTCCTGTCACCAAACTACTGGGTCTGCCAGATACTTCAAAGTCAAGTTTAAATGTCACCTCTTTCAAGAAACTTTCCCTGATCTCTCCTCCTCCAAACTCCTAGAGCACTGTGGGGCGCTGTATTGTCCCCCCGGGGGCCGATCAGGAGGAGGGTGAGTGCCGACGGCTGGAACCCGGGTCCCCCCTCGTCCGGGGACCCCCCCTTCCCTCCCAGCCGGGGAAACGAGGCAACCACCCACAGCTGATGGCAGCTCAGAATCCGTTTATTCTTAAGGCACACGGGTTTTTATAGAGGAGGAGGGGAGACAGCCAAGGAATCAATAGTCCTTCTAAGGGAGTTGCCAGGTGTTATGTAGATTTCAGTACTGACAAAAACTAGGGTACAGACAAAAACTAGGGAGTAACCGGTCATTAAGACATTTTAACCCACCCTAATCTTTAACAAAGCACGACCCAGCAGCCCTTCCAGAAGGAGCTTATGCAAAGTCATAAGATCGCTCTAGGGCAGCTGATATAATGGAGGTGAAGGTCAGACCCCAATAATTGTCACAAGGTCACTCTAGGGCA
>PVKS010012739.1:0-52251 GCA_004027875.1 Aplodontia rufa
ACCTTCAACCAGTCATTAAATTCTATTTTTTCTACCTCTAAATGTTATACCTTTAACTCAGGCTACTGTTATCTCTCATTTGAGCACTATAGCAAACTGTCCAATTTAGTGTTTGTCTCCTAACCTGCATTTCTCCAATTTAGTTTCCACAATATCTAAATAAATCTTCCTGTAAATCACAGTAGAACATGACACTCTTTTATTTAAACATTTGTGGAGTTTCCCATTTTCCTTAGGTAAAAACAGATCAATATATACTTATCAGACCACTATTTTGCATGATATATACTATACCTTTATCTTTGGTTATCTAGAATGTAACAGCATTGTTATGGTTTATATTTGAGGTGTACCCCAAAAGGTCATATGTGAAACAATGAAAAAAATTTAGAGGTGAAATGATTGAGCTATCAGAGCCTTAACCTAATCAATGTGCTGTTCCACTGATGGGATTAACTGGGTGGTGGCTATAGGTAGGTAGATTGTGACTAGAAGAGGTAAGTTGCTGGGGGCATGTCCCTGGGGTTTATGTTTTATCTGTGGTGAGTGGAGATCCCTCTCTCTCTCTCTCTATCTCTCTCTCCCTGTTTCCTGGAACCATGTCCTGAGCTGTGTTCATCTACCATATCCTTCCTTCATGTCTTGCCTCACCTCAGGCCTAGAGCAATGGAGTTGGCCAGCTATGGACTGAGATCTCTGAAAACAAGAGACCCAAATAAAGTTTTCTTCCTTTAAAATTGTCCATATCCGGTCTTTTGGTCACAGAAGTGAAAATGATGACTAAAACAGGTATTTTGTTACATTTTTTACATATAAAATTCCTAAAACATAAAACTAAAGGGATTTCAAGTTGTTCAATAAACAAGAAATAGAATAATGAAATATTTAAGCTGCATCTTTTGTCATTCATAAGCATTACTGGCATGTATACTCATCTTTAGTTCATAATATAAGAATTTGTGAATCACTAAAAATATGCACATGTACATAGAGAGATTAAGGAAAGGAGAAAATAACATCACTGAAGATACTAGTATTGTTAAATTCAGGTTGCTTTCTGAATGACAAGTTAGAAAAACTTAAAACTTAAAAAATATATTTCTGATGTAATATAGTTCAAGGTGACTCTGATATTGCAAGTTACAGAATATATTTAGATGATATTTCTATCTTGCTCACTGTATACATTTTTTCTCATTCTTGATTGCATAAAACAGATGGATAATGCTAAGAATTTATTTTATGGGAAATCAGACATTACAAACATAGCTCCAAAATATATTTTACTTGTTTAGAAATGTACTTATTTAAGCTGTGACCAGAAGGCAAGATTTTTTGCTGGTATTTCAAGCTACTTATCACTCTAAACATGTAAAGTGATGTAAGTGGCACTGCCAGATGTGACTAATTATCACCAAAGTATTTCCTTAATCTAGGATCTGGAAAAGTCTATAGCTAAACAGTTCTTATAATTGATATCTGAACTCTGATTTACAGAGGAAGCTTTTACCAAGCAAAAAATACACAACTTTGAAAAATTTGGTTCCAAAATCTAAAGGTAGAAAGACTGCATACAGAAATAAAGTATCATAAAGCCTGTGTATCCATAATTTAAAACTCATTGAAATTCAAGCTGGAACAACTGTGACTCAAAAATTTTATTAGCACTGTGTTAGTCAGCTTTCTAATACTATAGCAAATACCCAAGATAATCACCTGAAAAAGAGAAAAGGCTTTTTTTTGGCATATTTTTTTAAGAATCCAGTCTGTGAATGGTTAACTCGTTGCTTTGGAACCTGTTACAAGTCTTATATCACAGTGGATACACAGGACAGAACAAATTCACTCACCTCATGATTGAAGTTAAAAAAAAAAAAGAGGCAAAGAAGGGTGCTAGGCTCCCACACTCTCCTTCAAGGGCATGTCTCAGTGTCCTAAAGACCTCCGACTACACCCTACCTTTCAACGGTTTCAGCACCTCCCAGTAGTGCCACCCTAAGAAATGATAAAGACTTTAACACATGGATCTTTGGGGGCCATTTAAGATCCAAAGTCTCTCAAGAACCAATTTCAGATCTTAGAAAAAATGATATATCTATTTATAGTACTGCTGTGAACATATGATAGAAATTGCAATACATTTAAAATACAAGGAAAAGCATATAATGTTCCTATGAAATTTAAGTTAAATCAATATTTAATAGAGGTTCCTTCATTGTTGAGTCTTTAAGACTACTTACGAAATGAACATAGATCTATTGCCGGTAGCGATTACTCTGCACTGGGACTTGTTAATTGGACCTTATTGTTCTAGAGACTGACAGTCATCAGTGTCATTCTCTTCTTTTGTATTGTCTTCTGTAATAGAGGGTTAGAAAATTATTTCACAGACTCCTTCGCCAGGTAAAGTACTCACAGGTGGTGCTTATCTGAGATTAGAATTCAAATGATGGGGGACTGATGAGACTGGCATTGGTGGGTGAGCCCAGAATGCAGCAGAGTCTGCTATGATTTTAGCCATTGCATCAAGAGTTCAGTTCTTGTGTGTCTCTGAGCATCCTTCTTGCTTCTCAGTGCTGGAAGTGCCGGTTCACACAGTAGCAGTTGCAGCAGCTATGCTGCAGAACATTGTGGGAGAATGTGGTCTTTTCTCCCCCTCGCTCTTAAGATTATTATCAGCTTCCTGCATTTGCTAATGGGGTAATGCCCCTCTCATTCCTCCAAAACTTGTGCTATATTTATGATCTTGTATGATTTCCAGTTAACTTTTTTTTTAAAAGAGAGTGACAGTGAGAGAGAAAAAGAGAGAGAGAGAGAATCAATTTTATTTAGTTTTTCATGTGGCTTTTGTTGCTTAGACACTTTGTTGTATACATGGTGCTGGGATGGATCCTGCATCCTCACGCATGTCAGTCAAGGCCTTAACCATACAGGCACTGTTCCAGCCCCCTCCAGTTAACTTTTAATACTCAGAATAGTTTGTATTCTCTTGCCTAGGCACAGAATGACATATTCACATTCATTCATTTAATCTTTGCATGTAAACTTCTAATATAGTTATTATTATTAACCCCATTTTCATAGACTGGGAAATAGAATGACAAAGTGAGAAAATTACTTTCCAGTGGTCACATAATAAGTGTCAAAGCCAGGGTTTGAAATCTGGACATCTGCTTCCAGCACCAAGGCTCTTATTTTTTAAATTTTTGGTTGACACCAAAATTATACATATTTATGAGGTACAATGTGAATTTAGATGCATGCATGCATTGGGTAATGATCAAATAAGAGTAATTAGTACATATATGTATCACTTTAGACGTATCATTTCTTCACGATGAGTATATTCAAATATTTCAGTTATTTTGAGATACAGAACGCATTTAACCTGCAATACCATGTTCCTTAAACCAGAATCTAATTCATAGCAGGAGGTTTCCTCTAAGGGTGTGTTTGCTTGTATCCTTGAAACTGTGTTGGCATATGAATCTACATTCATTAAGCATTAGTTTAAAAATTATGTTTGCTATGTAGTTAAATTTTCTATACCATCTTAAATAATTAATATTCTTTGACCTCACAATTTTCTTACAATGAAAGTTAGGGTGTATAATGAAACAAACACCAAAGAAATACCACTTTAACCTCACAATAATGGCCATAATAAAAAAAAAGAAACAATAGCAAAAGGTCATGAAGATGTGGTGTAACGAGAACTGCATACACTATTGGTGGAAATATAATGGTACAATAATTTGAAAAGAGCTTGGTAATTTCTTAAACATTTAAATATAAATTTATCATATAACCCTATAATTCCATTTGTAGGTATATACCCAAGAAGAAAGAAAGTATATTTCACACACATATTTGTAGAAGAATATTCATAGCAGCATAATTCATAACAGAAAAAATATTGTAAACAAATCAAATATTCATTAACTGACAGATAAAGAAAGGTGAGATAGCTCTACAATGGAATATTATCTACCAATATAAAGGAATGAAGTATTTGTACGTGCTGCAAAGTAGAACTCAACCATTAATTGAAGTAAGAGAAATCAAATGAAAAAATCCACACGTAGGATTGTCCAAGTAATCTAGACAAGATGTACCAGAAGACAGATTTAGAGGGGAAGAAAGTAGGACATTATTGTTGGCCTGGTGCAGAGGGTAGGAGCAGTGAGGAATTCTGCAATGAATACAGGGATCCTAAAGGTAGTTAAATGCATGGTATTTTTTAACAAAAATCATCAAATTATAATCTTAAAATGAATGAATTAGTGCAATATAAAGTAAACTACAAAAGGTTATCTAAAGCTTGTATAATTATACATGATGGATTTAAATAATATATCAATTCAACGGAACACAAAATCTGAAGTATTAACTAGCAATTTGGCAAATGTCACTGTTAGTTACATACATACATAAAAAAATGTATTTACCTGTCACAACAATCAGAACATAGCAATTTTCAAAACGTACAAAACCTCAATAATTAATGAAATTTAGATATTATAAGCAATTACACAATGGAAAAGCATTATCATTAATATTATAATTTTTGTTATTGTTCACAAGTAAAAAGAAATTTAAATGTTTAAAAATATATAATAAATAATCTCAAATAAATCGGGAATTGCTTAGATCTATTGTCACTAAAGTGTAATTATTTATTTTATAATAACAATTTGAAATTCAGTGAATAAAAAATAGAATATAATTGTATACATCAAATCACATATTTAATGTAACTATGCAAGACTATTGCAAAAATATTTTTTAAACAGTACTAGTAAATAAATGTAGCCTATTTTGAGCTGTCTAAGTATGGACTAATTGAATGTAAAAAATTATGCTTTGTTAGTAATGGAAGCTATTCTAGCAAATGAAAGGCAGAAATCCATGAGAAATTATTTTAAAATTCTTCATATGATACACATATATTCTGTGTTGAAAAAAAAAAGAATTATCTCTGGTTAAAAAGTACATTAACAGAATTTTAATATGTTGAAAGACTTCACTCAAATATGAAAGATGATTTATCAGTGAGCTCAGTGGTCAGGTCATCATTTATCTGTCTGTGTAATTATTTATTACTAAAATATGCATATTAGTTATTTAAAGTATCCTAAGTGTCAGCGATCCGATATTCTGCAAAGTCAGGTTTCCTCTTACAAGGAAATGCAAATAATATGTTAAGAGAAAAATGGGCATCCCTTGAGTTCTCTGCTAATCAGGAGCCCCACAGAATCCCTGGCCTCTCTGTTCCACTTTCCATCCTGAGCCATTGCTTCTCTGGTTGCCCTTCAGAAACAGAAGCTCCTGGGCATGACTCTCTTGGCAGATGCTGCTCTGTCTCCAGGAGCACCAGAATCCTTATAGCAGCAGCGGTGCCGCTTTGTCTCTCCTGCTCCTTTCTTGTTTGCGCAATCCCCAGTGAGGATTAATCTAGTATTACCAGATTAATTTGAACCAAATTGCTGTAATCTGCTCAAATAAGATAAAAATTATCATCACAAATCTTCTCATTATGAACAAATACAATACAAACAATCCTTTAATATTCAAAACCATTCACAATCAATTCCAGCCTTTCTACTCCTTGTCCAACTCTTCCTCCAGATGTTCACAATGAAATAAATTAGATTGTTTATTAGTCATGAATATAACATGTATTTTGCTGTCTCTGTATATCTGTTCACTTTGATTCTTTGCTTTTAAAGCATTTTAATATTCAACATGGTAATACCTTAAACATGTCTCTTTCATACTCTCTTATCAGCCTCTATATTATAAAAATATTCTTCACTAGATGACTATTAATATTTGCATTATTTTTGTTGTGGTGTTTATTTTACTCTTTTTTGAGTTAAGGTTATGTGCTACATACCCCTTTTACTTGGGTATATAAATGCCATAGAAACAGCAGTTATATTACTCATTCACATCACATATGCTATTAGGTGATATTGAATTATTCAATACTGTACAATTTTAATTGAATCAGTGTATTTTTATTGATAAAAACCTAAAATTCTCTAAAATGTATGAGTTTTCTAAAATGGTTTAGTTCAGCTACTATTCAGTTGTCATCTGTGCTTCATTTTACATATGTGGAAAATGAGTTGATCCAAAATCATTTTTCCGGAGACTATACTTTCCCTGTCAAAAGAACTTGTCCAGAGATATAAAGATATAAATTTATTTCTATGCTTTTCATTCTATTTCAATGTTATGTACATGTATACACATATACACACACACATATATATCTATACAACATTTGATACCACAATGTTTTTGGTCACTATTGCTTTGTGGAGTTGCTAAAATCAAGAAAATATTCTTTTTTAAGATTTTTTGGGTTATTTGAATTCACTTACAAATTCATATAAATATGATGATCCAATTTTCTACTTCTGCAGAACAAAGCTGTCAGAATTTTGATGAACAAAGTACTCACTTCTAGGCGTGTAATTGGTGTGTCAGAGTTGTACATATTCAACTTTAACAGGTACTTCCAAGAGAGTTCTCTGAGTGCTTGTAGAAGAACAGTATAAGGACTCCTAGTTGCTTCAGATGCTTGCCAACACTAATAAGTACTATCTTCAGTTTTATCTTAAAAATTGTAACTATTCTAGTATGTGAGTAGATTCTTATTGTTTTAGTGCCTTTCCTTAATGTCTAATGATAATGAACACTTTTTCAAAGGCTTATTGCTCAAATACGTTCCCTCATTCTCTATAATATCTGTTGAAGCCTTTAGTCCATTTTTATAGATTTTCTTGTGTACATGTTGAGTATACAATTCTTTATTCTGCATACAATTTTTTGTCACAAGTGTATATTGCAAGTATTTTTTCCTACCTATAATTTATCATTTCGATTTTTAATGGTGTATTTCGTTAACATCAATGTTCTTTCTTTAATGAAGTGTAATTAAAATTTTCTGTGTACATATTTTTGAATCTTACTAAGAATTCTGTTTAAATTGAGCAGAAACTGAGTTGGAAACCCTGAAAGAAGATTAACATTGAGGAGAATAGTTTTTATGCTAGTAAATGCTGTTGTATTTATATTGTTTCTATTTCTCTTATTTTATAATGCTTTGGTGCGACACTTTTTGAGTGAAATTTCTGAAATGATGGAAATGTTCTATATATTCACCATTCAATCTGATAGCCACAAACCACACAGGTCTATCGAGAACTTGAAATGTCGTAATGCAGTTGAAGAAATACATTTTAAATTTTACTTGATTTAAATTTAAATAGTCATATTTGGCTAGTGGTTGCCATATCAGACTAATAGGGCTTTCGAAGCTTTTAACATGTTTTAGTTGACTCCTATTTCACTTTGTGAAATTCATTGCCACTTATTTTTATCACTGGAAAACAGACATGCTGGGGCTAAAAAATTTGCCTACATAGAAGATAGTCTGAATTCATACATACCAAAGTCTGATTCTGGTCTTTCTTTGAAAACTGAGAGAATATGCAAAATGGAACCATCATCAATTAAAAAAAGGCAACATACTTTCCTCAAGACATAAGGAAAGCAGTTGAATAATAGTTGTCATAAAGATCAAAGCAGAAATCATACCTTCTCTATTCAGCCCCCATAATGATAAATAACAATCAGAAATTGTTTCTGTGATTATGAATGTCCTTGTATTCATTCTTTAAAACACATGTTCAGAACCTCATTATAAATTGTCATATCTTAATGCTCTGAGTAAAAATTAACATAGGTAAATATACTTACTGTGTAACGGTGGCATTGTTTTTATGTGTACTTTTTTTTATTCTGTCAGTCAGATTAGAAACTATAGACCTCTTTGCAAATTTTAGGTCCCACTAATAACTAATTGTTTTTATTTGTAAACCTCCAATTATTCAAAATGAAATCTACTTAACCACTTCTACCCATTGCTACTCTTTTTATATCTTCTTACACATTTCTTTTTTTACTTATTTATTTTTACTTATTGTGTTGTACGATCATAAATGCATACTCAACCTAATCCAGAATCGCCCCCACCACACCCGCATTCTGGTCTCTTGACAGTTTTGTATTTCCTCCTATAACAGATATAAATGTCTATATATATAGACATATAAATACATTTAGATATATATGTGTATATATATATATATGATTGTGCATTTTCCAGAATTAAATGATTGCATAAGTATTATTTGGCTTCTTGTGGGAGCAAATAGGCTACAATATTGATTCTCCCCTAGAATTCTCCTTCTCCACACTCTCTGTCCCCTCCCTCCCTTCTCTTCCCTCCCCCTCCTATATAATAACTATTGTTCCACTAGATTATGTGTTACTTCAACTTTGAGTTTAGTACATGAACTTGACCTTTCACCCAAAAATGGGTTTTGCTCTAGCCTCCACAAATGTGGGAAAATATTTTACCCGTTAGTCTCTGGGTTTCGCTTATTTTGAATGAAATTAATTATTCCGTTGCCATCCGTTTACTTTCAAAAGCCATAATATTTTTGTTTCTGATAGCTGGGGAGGACTCCATTGTATATATACATCACAGTTTTTAGATCCACTCATCCAGTGAAAGGCATCTGGGTTGATTTCAAAATTTAGCTATTGTAAATTGAGCTGCTATGAACACTGATTTTGCTGTGTCACTGTAATAAGTTGATTCTAGTTCTTTTGGGAAAATACCCAGAAGAAGGATAGTGGGGTCGTATATGGATCAACCTCTTTTAAGTTCTTGGATGATTCTCCATAATGCTTTCCGGAGGAGCTGTACCAGTCTGCAGTTCCACCAACAGTGTGCTAGTGTTCCTATCTCCCCACAACTCCTCCAGCATTTATTATTGTTTGTATCCTTCATCTTTGTCAATCTGACTGGAGTGAGGTGAAATTTTAATGTAGTTTGATTTGCATTCCTCTGATTACTAGTGATTTAGCATACTTTCTCATGTATTCATTGGCTTACTCAGTATCCTCTGTTGAGAAGTTTCTGTTTAGCTCTGTGGCCCATTTATTGATTAGATTGTGGTTTTGATATTAAGTTTTTTGAGTTCTTTGTAAATTTTGGATATCAGTTTCCTGTCGGAGAAATCACAGGCCATGATTATTTCCCATTCTGTAGGTTGGTTCTCTTGACAGTTTTGACCAATTCCTTGACTGAGCAAAACCTTTTTAGTTTAATGGCATCCCACTCATGGGTTATTCACTTTAATTCTTTTGCTTTGGGAGTCTTATTGAAGAAGACAATGCCTACTCCCATATGCTAAAGTGTTGCTCCTAATTTTTCTTCTAGTAGTTGTATGGTAGCTGGTTTAATTCCTAGTTCTTCACCCCATTTTGGTTTGATTTTTGTGCAAGGTGAGAGATAAGGATCTAAATTCAGCATCCTACAAGTGGCTGTCCAGTTTGTCCAGCACCATTTGTTGAAGGCTGTCATTACTGCATGGGATATTTTGACCCTCTTTGTCAAAGATCAGATGTTTAAAGATTTGTGGGTTTGTCTCAGAGTATTCTGTTATGTTCTGTCGGTTTTCATGACTATTTTCACACCAATTCCATGGGTTTTGTTTTGTTTTGTTTGTTTGTTTTTTATTACTACAGATCTATAATGTAATTTTACATCTGGTCTTGCAAAACCACCTGTTTCAACTTTCTTATTTAGTAATGTTTTATCTATTCTGGATTTATTGTTATTCCAAATGAATTTGAGAATTGATTTTTCTATATCTGTAAAGAATAACATTGGTATCTTGATGGGGATTGCATTGAAGATGTACAGCACTTTCGGCATAATAGCCATATTAATTTTATTGATTCTGCCTAACCAAGAACATAGAATGTCTTTCCATCTTCTCAAGCCTTCAATTTCTTTTTTTAGTGTTTTATAGTTTTCATTGTGGAGGTCTTTTACTTCCCTTTGTTAGATTAATTTTCAAGCATGTACTTTTGAGGATATTGTTAATGGAACTGATTTTCTGTTTTCTTATTCTGGCTTATTTTTGTTAGTGTATAGGAAAGCTATTGATTTATGGATGCTGATCTTACAGCCTTCCACTTTGCTAAATCTATTTATAAGCTCAAGCAGTTTTCTGGTGGAGATTTTTTCGGATATAGGATCATGTCATCAGCAAAAAGGGATAGTTTGACTTCTCTTCCTATTCTTATCTCTTTGATTTCCTCCTCTTGCCTGATTGCTCTGGCTAGAATCTTGAGAACTGTATTCAGTAAGTGTTGAGACCAGGCAGTCTTGTCTGATCCCAAGTTTAGTGGAAATACTTTCAACTTTTCTCTATTTATTAGTATTATATTAGCTGTAGGTTTCTTGTATATGACCTTTATATATTTAAGATATGTTCCTGTGATTCTCTATCTTCTCCACAGTTTTGATCATAAATGGGTACTAGATTTTATCAAAGATCTTTTCTACATCAATTGTGATGATTATATGGTTTTTGTCCTTATTTCTGTTTAAATGATGATTCACATTTATTGATTTGCCTATGTTGAACCTACTTTGCATCCCTGGAATGAAGCCCACTTGATATTCATGAATTTTCTTTTTTTCTTTTTCTTTTAAAAGAGAAGGAGAAAGAGAGAGAGAGGGAGGGAAGAGGGAGAGAGGGGAGAGAGAGAGAGAGAGAGAGAGAGAGAGTCAATTTCATTTATTTTTTCATCTGGCCTTTGATTCTTTGGCACATATTTGTGCATGTGGTGCTGGGGTTTGAAGCCAGGTGCTTGCATATACCAGGTAAGCACTCCTACTGCTTAGCCACCACTCCATTCCATGAATTATCTTCTTGATGTGTTTTTGAATGTGGTTTGCTAGAACTTTATTAAGGATTTTTGTGGCTATGTACATCAGGGATATTGGTCTTTAGTTCTCTTTTCTTGATATGTCTTTGTTGGGTTTTGGTGTAAGGTTTACGGTTGCCTCATAGAAAGTGTTTGGGTGAGTTCCCTCCTTTTCAATTTCTTGGAATCTCTTAATAAGGAGAGGTTTTAGCTATACAGTTTTCTATATTACAAAACTTGTTACCTGCTCTCACTCATCTTCTATTCCATCTGTTTTCTAAATGTCACTTGCATTTTTCTCATCTTTCTTCAAGCTTAGTGGAGGGTCATTAGATGAGAAACAACATATTTTTCTTAGTTAGTGCAAGATGTTTCTAACCTGTGTTTCATTCTAGTATTGAATTTTTTTCCTGTGTATTCTTCTCCATGATCCAAGGCTAGCCTGCAATATTCAAATAACATGTTCAGAAAAATGTTTCCAAATAATAAATTGTATGTTGACTATGTTCCAGGCACCACGCAAAGTGTAAAAATACAACCATAACCAGAGAAGCTAAATCTTCCTCTAGTAGCTACTGGTCCAAGTTCAAGCTTATAACTACACTTTATGATATGTCTAAGACTCCTCCTGGAAAACCAATAACCAACTCCATGGAAGTTTAATATGAAGAAACACATGGCAATCATTAACATGAAGGAGTGAATTATTTTTCATTGCTTATGCAGAAAGCTATAGTTTTCACATTATGTGATTGCTGTTTTAAACCAATTTTATGGCAAAATTCACATCTCTACATGAAATTGTCTACTAATGCTTTTTCTTGTTCTGGGAAACTAACTTCAAAATATCAATGTTCACAAGATAGAGTTGGGTGTTATTGACATATTTGGGATTTCACTACTAAGGTTGACATCTGTTCTCTATTAGGTGTCAAATTTTAAGAAATTGCAGTATAATAAAATGATATGCTAAAGGTTTCTTTCAAAAGAGCCCTTTAAAAAATGAAAATAATTACCATGTACACAGCAAGAGCATGCCAGGGAAAAACTCAGGCAGAAATGAAAACTAGCATAAACACAGTGTTCCATTTCATTTGAGAGCTTTCTTGATTGAATGAAAGTGGAAAGAAGGAAAAACTAAAAGAAATTATATGGTTATCTTACTTACAAATATCATTTTACATAACTACCTGTCCTTCCTGTCTGCTGCTACATTTAATAAATTGAGGTCAATGAGGACAGACACAACAAAGAGCACAAAATATTATATCCAGTGACAAATGACTTATTTTTTATTTTTTACAATTATTGCTTCTAATTGATTACCTCCAATAAAAATACTAATCCACAGACAAAGAATCTAATGGCACATTGCTTTGAAAATTTTTATTTTACAGTTATAAGTAAGCATTGGCCACATTATGTCATGTGTGTGTATGAATATAAAATAGCAAATCTCATCAGCATGTATAATTAACAAAATTGCAATTACATTTTTAAAAAATAAGTACTACAAAAATAAATAAGCATATAATTAATATTCCTGTATTCATTATCAATAATGTTTATTGTTTACTGTCATTATACCATGTATTCATTTAAGTTTTAAAAATAACATAGAAAAAATAGTATTTTTTACCCTTGAATAAATTGAAGTCTAGTTATGGTGATACAAAAATTTAATGATTTATAATATGTTGTGATGTTTTGTTAAAAATAGTAATTATAAAATAATATTGGCTACAGTATACAGAATATTTCTCCTGTGTCCCAAACTGTTCTACATGTTCTAAGGGTATCACCTGGAGAGGTAGGTGAGAGGGTAACCATAAATAATCTTAATTTTCATTGCTTCATTATAAGCATGGTCTGCATAATGTTTCTTATTTGAATCCATGTTTCTTATTCTTTAAAATGTAATTCCTGAGCTTTATTAGACATATTTTATAAACTTTCTGAAAATACTGTATACCTGTCAACTACATAGGAACTATCTACATATTTTTCTTGGTGATTATAATTCAGTTAAGGTCCACAATCACCTTGCTAATAGGCAACAACTAACTACATGTTATACCTTTTAATTTCTGTATACTAAATAATTGAATTTGAAACAAAATAATTTGTCTTCTATTGAAAGGACAGCATGTTCACAATTTTTCTGCAAAAAAGTAAACACTTTTGGTTTGCATCCTTTCTTGATGTTTTATTTGGTGAATATATAACTAGTTTCATTTCATAAATAAAAATCTATATAACTTTCTAAATTCTAGAAGATAAGCATTTTCAACTCAATGTGTTGCTAACCTTCTTAATATCAGCTTTAAATAGAAGAAATTATTAAGTCATTTATTATTTTTTACACTAAATTCACATTCAATTTGTATTGCCAGTATTTTTTCTTCTATTGTTTAGTTTATGTCTCACAAGTTTTTGCCATTTTTCTAAATAACTATCCAGCAACAGCAGAGGGAGCTCACAGTGTATTTTTTCCATTATTGCTAGGTTACAAATTTTTACTTCTGTTGCTCAATGGCAAGGTCGTAAAACTAAAAGGTTTATTTTATCAAGGGAATTTGCATAAGTATGTAGTGGCATATATAATTTATGAACTATGTTTTATAACAATAAAATATAGAGTGAAATATATTTGAAAACTTCATTGCACATGCATCCATTACATTCAGTTGTGAATGTTAAAAAGTTGAATCACCTTCAAGTGATACTGTCCTGGATTAATATATTGCTCAAATTCGTTTTCTAAACCTCAGACTGGTATCTACCCAGTATCCCAGTATCTCTCCCCAGAGATCTAATGGACATCTCAGAGTCTGAGAGCAATTTTCAGCTCTGTTGAGGATAATATCACCCTCATAGTTGCATAGAACAGATGCTTTGGGGACATCTTGACTTCCTGCTTTCTCTTAAATATTAGGCCTAATCCATTACATACTTCTGGTAGTTATTCTTTCAAAGTGTTTCAGAACCCAACTATTTCTCAGTCCACCCCTTGCTGCCACTATAGCATCATTCCTCATTTGGATTACTACAAAAATCACCTAAAGAGAATCCTAGATTTTTCTTCTATGCTTCCCACCTCCAGCCTATTCTCAGAACAACACCAAAATAATCTTTTAAAAACAAAGGGTATGTCATGGAATTCCTTTCTTTAAAAATCTTTTAATGGCTCCCCATTTTACTGAACATAAAAGCCAATATCTTTCTCATAGTCTAGTATCCTTGTGTGATCTCTTATCTCCTCAGTTATCACTCTGACCACACCAACTTGGTAGTAAGAAAGTTTTCACTTTGGCCTTTTCGATTAGCACCATCTGCACTCTGAATTCAGGGTTTTTACGCCAATACTCCCTAGGTCTGAGCAGCACTTCTTACAAATATCTGCGTGGCTAACTGCTTCAACTGTATTTTTCACTAAAATGCCACCCATCAGTGAAGTAGCAACCCAATATAAAATGGCAGTGTTCTTCCCTCTGCTTTTTCTCTCTCTTACCCTATATACTACTTTAGTATAATGCCTTTAGTATCCTGCATAGTATACTTGTTCATTATAGTTTCCAATTTAAATTATTAAGTGCCAAAAGGGCAAGGGGTTCAATGTGAGGTGTCCCCCCAAAACTCACATGTGACACTTCGGGAAAGCTGAGGCGAAATGATTGGGACATAAAGGCCTTAACCCAATCAGTGAGTTATAGGGACTCAGTGGCAACCTGTAGGCTGGTAAAATGTGGCTGGAGGAGGTAGGTCCTTGGGTGTGTGGCTTTGGGGTATATATTTCTATCTGCAGTGGAGTTTCTCTCCATTTGGCCTCCCCATGTGACACCTTCAGCTGCTTGTCTCTCTGGAGCCAGGCCTGTAGCCATGCTGTACTGCCTTACCTCCAGTCCCTAGGAATGAAGCCAGCCTTCTCTGGTCATAGAACTCTGAAACAATGAACTCCTAAATAAACTTTTCCTCCTAAAATTGCTCTTGTCAGGTCATTTGGCCACAGCAATGAAAAAACTAATGAAAAAACAGCTATTTATTAGTTAATAAATAGCTCAAATATATAAAATGATTCTGCACACAGAGTAAGTTCTAAAAATATTGGTTGAATAAATATATGTATATTGTAGACATTAATTTTTATGGTATATGTGCTACTACTATATATTTTTCAGCACTTTGTTATAATAGTCATTCTTGTTATCACATGCCCTGAGATTTTAACTTAAAAACTATTCTTGGTGAGAATTAATAATTTCATGTATATATTTATGTATAGGTATATTACTATATTGTGATGTACTTTGAGAGAAGGGTACCAAAGTTTTGAAATAAATTTTCATTGAGAAATTCAGTGTTATTTTCTCACTTGAAAGGTTTCGTTATAAAAATAATTAGTTTAGATATTAAGTAACCTTTCTTCCAATTTCCTCAAAATGATAATGCTAATGTATTATGTAAATCAGATGAGCTCAATGTTATTTAAGCTGGCATTTTGGGCTAGTAGGTGTCTGATTGCTGTTAGAATTGAAAAATCATAAATTTTAACTGTTTAGATAAGCCTTTACTTAAATATATCCTTGTACATAACTGCTTTTATTATAGCCTATAAAAACAAATAAATAAAATATGATAAAATCTGATCACTATACAAAATAACTGAATAGGTCTCTTGTATTGTCCAAAGAAAGAAAATTGGGAGACTTTTTTCATGACTTCATGCTATCAAATTACAACAATTTGTGATTTTCAGAGTATAAAAACCGTGCTCAAACTCAGGGATCTTTCACCATACTTTTTCTTTTTTCATTTTTCTTTGTCTTTTTTCTTTTCCCTTTTCTCTTTCTTTCATTCTTTTTTTGGGGGTGGGGTACCAGGTGTTGAACCCAGAGGCACTTAACCGTGGAGCTACATCTCTAGCCCTTTTTATTTTTTATTTTGAGACAGAGTCTCACTAAGTTTCTAAGGCTGTTTCTTTATTTAAAATATTTTCTGAGGGTAACTGGGGTGTGGGCAATGTGGGGGTAATTCTGGTTTAAGAACAGATGCATATCTTACTGTTACTTTATATGAATTTCTGATTGTACAATAACTCAACTTCTGAATAAAGAATTTTTTAAAAATATATTTTCTGAGAGTAAAACCCATCAATTATCCCACAAAATCAGTTAACTCTTTCTGTAGATCTTTGAGTCTCCACTAAGTGCAGCATGTTACAAAGTCCTCTCTAAATTCTGTTAGCTGGAGAGATGTTTATCACTACGAAGCTGGAAATATAAACCCTTCCACAAACATCACTTATGTTCTTGTCCTTGGGAACAATGGTGCACATGGTGGTCTTGGTAGTCATAAGTGAAAACCCAAGGAACCATCATTCTGGGTTTCAGAATAAGCATGTGAAGATGACTGGCTAATTGTATGAAAATCTGCCCTAGAGGTTTAAATGTAAAAAAAAAAAATCCACTTCTTCCTCCACCATCAGACAGAAGAGGGTGATCTGTTACAAGAGCTTTAGTCTACCCTAACATACTACTAGTAAACACCAAAAATATCTGTTAATTACATGTCTTTCTTTCCTTTTACCCCATTCCAAAGGCAAAATTATAATTTTCTGTGCCCACTAAATATTTAGAGAAAAATAACAACATTCAATGATATACATTTGTTTGTATATTTGTCTCCTTATAGTTCAAGTCTTAAAGAACAAGGATTGAACCTTTATACCTTTCAAGACTTAGAATGTCCAGAACACTGTAGGTCCTGAATATTTATTGCTTTATTAATTTAGTGCATTAATGAATGAATCAGTAGACTCAGAAATACTGCATATAACATTCAGCTTAGTAGTAGCATTCTTTTATTAATATATTAGCTCCTCAATCTTTAAAAACTACCAGTGCTTCTCTTACATTTCCTTTTTCCTTCTTCATCCCTCCTTCTCTAGTGACATATCATCACCAACATCAACAAACTGAAATCTTACACTGATACACCTCCTTATGAAGAAATTTATCAAATTCTGTTTCCATTTTCAAAAAATTAATCAGTTAATATTCATTATTAATATTAAAATAATGTAGCAGAATGCAAACTGTGATAGAAATCTGTCAGTTTTCTCCTTTAGTTACACAAAAGAGGTGCTTTAAATTTATGTTGGAAGCACAGATGAGTTAGTGCAGTGAGGACACAGCCTTCCAAAGGTCAATTGTTATTGTGTACAAGGGAACCTTAATGAAATTGCATTACTCATTCACTGGTAGGGGTTAATTAGTTAAATCTGCAATCCTACTTAGCAATTTTCACACACGTCATACAGTTCAAGTGCACACAATACAAAGCAATTACAGAGCAGTGGAAATTTGATAAACAAAAGCAAGATCAAATTCAATAATGCCCACCTCTTTCTTCTAAAAATAAGATAATTTGGTTCAAAATATAGCATCCTTCCTATTAAATTATTCTATATTGGAAAACAAAGTATCAGTTCAGCAAAAAGAAAAAATATATATCAAGAAGTGCAACTAGCAATTAAACACATTTTACAATAGCTATTACCAAGTAAGATGCTCCCAGAATGTTTTAAATCTCAGAAAGATATATCAAAACAATAGAACTATCCGGCAACAGAAATATGCATTAAGGAAATGTTGTAATTTGGATGTGAAATATCTTCCAAAGGCCCATGCATGAATGGTTTGTTCCTCATCTGTGGTACCTTTGGGAGGTAGTGAAAACTTTAAGAGGTGGGGCTTAAATAGAAGAAGTAAGTCCCTGCAGGCATTGAGGGTCCAACCCCTTCTCTCTCTGTCTTTGCTTCCCAACCACAATGGTCTCCTCCACTACATGCTCCCTCCATGACGTGTCATCCTGCCACAGGTCCAAAATTAACAGCACCAAGTGAAACATGAACTGAGACCTGTGAAACTGTGATAACAAATCAATCTTTCCTCATACATTGATTATCTCAGGCATTTTGTCACAGTGCCAGAAAGCTGACTAATATAAGAGATAAGTGGAAAAGTCTTATTATTTTTCCCCATGCTTTGAAAATTAAAACTAAAGCAGTGACTTGGAGGTTACAGCACTTGCCTGGCATGCTCAAGCACATGAGTTTGAACCCCAGAACCCATGTATACAACTTTCAGAGCAACGAGGGCCATGTGAAAAACTCAATAAAAATTGATTTTCTCTGTCTCTGTCTGTCTCTCTCTGTGTCCTTCTTTATTAAAAAAAATAAAAACTGAATTTTATAGTAGTTCTTGAAAATACCTGTCATGTTTTTCAATTATTTGTTTTCAAAATTATCTGATATTTAAAGTTTCAATGATCTAGCTCATTATATATCAAGATAGAATAATTCTTATTGTAACTCTGTTATGGTTTAGATATAAAGTGTCCTTTCACAGCTTTTATTAATTCAGGAATATTCTAAGGTAAATTGATAGAATTATAAGACCTGTAATCTGATCAGCCCATTCCAGTTTGAATGAACTGACCTGATGATAACTGTAGGCAGATGAAGCTTAGATAGAGGAGTTGAGTTACTGGGGGTTCTTTATGAAGCCCCTACCCCTGCCCCTCTCTCCATATATATTTTCTTGCTGCTGACAGAGGAGCAATTTTCCTCTGCCATGACCTTTGGCCATGATGGGCTAACTTATCTTGGGCCTAGAGCAATGGAGTCAAATGTTAATGGATTAGGATTTCTGAAAATATGAACCCTTAAATAAACTTTTCCTCCTCTATATTGTTCATTTTGGGAATTTTGGTCACAGCAATGCAAAAGTTAATTACATAAACCCTTCATTTCCAAATTCTTCAAATGTCTACTTTCCTCATGGCTTGCAAATGTTCCATTAGATTGATTTATTTAAAGCCCAAAAAAGGAATGTTTCAGTTTGTTTATTATTATGAAAAGGAATATTTATAAGTGCACGTTTCTTAGGTGTCATGTTTTCTACAAAATTTACATTTGAAAGAATTATTGTAAGTTTATATAACTCTTATATATGTATAATTCAAAATTTGCATAAAACAATAGACTTAAGGAAGATGAGAATAGACCTTTACTTCTTCTATATTATGTAGTAAACTCTTGCATTTCCATTGCTTCCAAACGGGGTCACAGCGAGAATAATCCAAACTCATTTTTGCATGATATTTGAGTGGGTTTGGTTTTCTAATTTCACAACAGAAAAAATTTCCATTTAGTGGAATCTAGTAAACATCAATATGACTTCATATGATAACTATTAAAATTATAAATGTTTAATGTTATCACTTCATTTATTTGGCTTGATTATTATATCACCAATTAGTTTTTCATATGTACTTATATTTCCACCAAGAGTAGTTTTGTATAATATGAAAATTTTAAATAGTCTCTCTCTATAGTTTCTAAACATCATCTCAAAAGCTATTATCACTGAAGCTACTGGTGTACAGAGATTACTCTTTTGCCCATATGTTCTAATTGGTGCATTATAGTTGCACATAATGGTGGGATTTGTTGTTACATTTTCTTACATGCACAAAATCTAACAATACAAATTAGCCAATATAGTCTCCCAGTATTTCCCTTTTCCCTCCTCTCCTACTTTCCCTTTCCCTTCTCTTGTCCCTCCCTGTGGTCCCTTTCCTCTACTGTTGATCTTTTGATTTTTCAGGAGATACCTCCACCTTTCTTTTCCTTTTTTCTCTCTAGATTCCACTTGTGAAGGAAAACATAGCACCCTTGACTATTGAGTTTGGCTTATTTCACTTAACAATATTCTCAAGTTCCACCATTTTCCTGTAAACAACATATTTTCTCTCTTCTTTATGGCTGAACAAAACTCCATTTTGTATATATACCAGATTTTCTTTACCCATTCATCCATTGATAGCCACCTAGGCTGGTTCCATAGTTTGGCTCTCATGAATTGTGCTGCTATTTATAGGAATGTATGTATCACTATAGTATGATGACTTTAATTCTTTGGGTTTGGTGTAGCTGGGGAGATGACTCTTTAAAAAAGTTATTTTAAGTTTCTTTCAATAACAATAGACAAATAAAAAATTTTAATGAAAAATACATTTAAACTAGTAAAATTCAGTTGTCTGAGTTACAGTTTCACTGTTTTGCCTCCACAATTTCCCCCAAATTTATCAGTTATTCCAGAGCTATTATATTTTGCTGTACTTACCATTTTACTAACTTTATTCCTTTAAATATATGTCAGTTGATATTGGAAGTGATTTGAATAGCATGTGTTTCAAGAGGGAGACTTTCTTGGAAATAAAACTTTACTTCAGTTAATATAAATGAAGTTTGTGAAGATATATGTTCAATACATAAATTTTCAAAATTTCTAGATTTATTCAAGTTTTACACAAACAAATAATACCTGTGATTTCTTACATCATAACAGAACATTCTATGAATAATGTGTCCCAGAAAGAGACATTTGGCTAAAGAGTAGAAACAAGATGGCAGACGATTAGTCTCAATCTACGAAATTAGATTAATTGATGACAATAGCAATAGAACGGTTGTGTGCATGCATAAACCCTACATACACCTATGTACATATATGTGTATTAGATTTAGACAGAGATAAAGTAGTTATAAATGAAAAATGCAAAGATTTAGAAATAGATTGAGAAAAAATATATAAATATGGATAAAGATATAGACAGCAACACAGGGACAACTTTATACCAAATCCCCGTTTCCATGGAGGAGAGAAGAAATGCCGTTGGGTCTTGTGAACCAAGGAGAAAATGAGCATGCTCAGTTGAGCCTCTTCCTCTTTTCTTTCTGTGTATGCAGAGGAAAGCATGCATTCCCCTTTGCATTTCCTGTGTGTTAGGCGTGATGACCCTGCCAGGGAGGCATGAATACGCATGCAACTCTTTGAATGGATGTGTCATATATACACATATATACAAACCATGTATCTCATATCAGCCATGACCACCACGAAGCTCTGTGCTTGGCTTCTATTGGTAGAAACTTTTGCTTTGACTTTGCCTTGGTCGAAAGAGTATAATTTATTAGCCCCTGAAAACAACGATGTTTCATCCCTTTAATACATAAATATGTGATTATTTTAGATACATGAAAGAAACATATCACATGTTTGTATAGCAAACTATGCTTTATACACCTTGTAGGTATTCTTTTTTAAAAAAAGAGAGAAGGACAGTGTGTGTGTGTGTGTGTGTGTGTGTGAGAGAGAGAGAATCAATTTTATTTAGTTTATTTAGTTTTTCACATGGCTTTCATTGCTCTGAAACTTAGTTGTGTACATGGGTGCTGGGGTTTGAACCTGTGTTCTTGCGCATGCCTGGCAAGTGCCACAACCACTGAGCCACTGCTCCAGCCCCCTTGTAAGTATTCTTGCAGACAAAATGGCTCATTGGGTAAGGAATTAACAGTTTAGTTGGAAAATAGCACATTTGAAAACAATCTCTGAGGATACAATGGCACGCATAGCTAACTATTGCTTGGAGGGTTTTTTGGGGTTTTTTTGTTTTCTTTTTTCTGTTCTGATACAGAAAAGAAAAAGGAATGGGGATATACCTCCACAAGGAAAGGGACACCTCCAACCTGAGACTAACCAATGGTAACTGTCCTGTGTTAGCGGAATCTCAATACATTTTTCACCCCTTGGTGAAATCCTTTTAATGAAGATTTAAAAGGAAAAAAAGAGGACTGATAAGAAGTACAAGGTACTTTGACCCTAGTGGATACACAGGAGCCCTAAGACAAAAAATCTCTTCACTCATTCTTTAAGAAAAATTAAAACAAAAATTATAATGTGGATATAATGATAAATGTAAGGAAAGTCCATTGGTCATACAGAATGAGAGCAGATTAGTCTTTCTCTAGAAAAGTAGGGGATAGGATCATGAAAAGGAAATAAGTTTTAGAGGCTATCCAAAAAGAGAAGCTGAAGCAAACTTCAGAAAACAAAATAAAAATCACACACACACACACACACACACACACACACACACACACACTGGAGACATCAGCATTCCTAAATTTCAATTCTATTCCACATCGCCAGGGTCACATGTTTTCACTGGAGAATTTTACTGACTGACATTTTATCACATTTTAATCACTTTGAGTGACATAGCTATTTTTTCCACATAACTGTAACAATAAACTATCATCTTGTTTCTTTTTATCTTTACATGCAAACTTGTTGTATACTTTGTTTCCTTTGTTAACATTTTTATGCTAGCTATATTTTATTTTCTAAAACTGATGTCAGGAACAAATCTACTATTAGGAAATAAAATTTTATTTAGATTAATTTTATTGAGCGCAAACTTTCCTCACTCGTTTGTTTCTGAACTTTGCCATAGTGATTCTTTTTCCACTGCAGGGAATAAAGGAAAGGAAGCATATTAAAAAAAATTACTGAGACCTGAGATCCTATGCAAATAGATATACAGGTTCTAATGCGCTTTTCATTATTTCATTGCAATCTTAACTCTAGTCATCTTTTCCTATTTTATTCCCCTCTTTTTAAATATTGAATGTCTATCAGGGACTTCTCATTTTATCTAAATCTGATTTCTTATTATCCCATCGTATGTCATTTCATCGAATCTGCATTTTATTAGATTTTGATGTAAATAATCTTTAAAAAAATCTTCTCTTATTTCCTAGGGGAAACGCTTTGGGTAATGACTTCTCTCTCCTCTGCTTCTTTGGGTTATCATTCCTTTCTTTATTGTGAAAGAGAATGGATATGTCTGTGTGTGTTTACTGATTTTTGCCTTTTGAAACTTCCTAAGTTATAGTTCAAGAGTCTCAAACAATCTAAATGCATTTTCTTGGCTCTGTTTTGTTTCACTTTTATTAATCTATTAAATATTCACCCAGAGCTCATTTTTATGCTATATGGAGGCATTCTGTTTGGTTGTTATTATAATTCTCATGTCAGTTATCAAGTTTATTGCTCCAAAAATGGCTCTGAGCTTTGGATAGTAACAAACAAAGCTTTCAGAACACCATTATTCCTTCACTGTTTTTTTTTTTTTTTCCTGTTTGGTGCACTAGCTAACTTGGTGCATATCCTTTGTGATCATTTCTAAATATGATATTTACTGCAACAGGTAAGACACCACAAAAATGTATTTGAATTGTCATATACAGGTGGATTATGTCCTTCCCTAACATTAAGAAAAATATTTTTTAAATAACCTCTTTTAAATGCTTCAGAGAGATTCATTTGGATTCTCCATTATTCCCACTTCCAACGAAGTTCCTCTTACCTTGATGTGCAGCTGACCTTCAATGCCACTGCCTGTTAACCTTTTTAAGGCTCGCTCAGTTTAATATCACAGTGTTTAGATACAAACAATTTATCACATTGACCCAAGAATCAAATCACATTTTATTAAAATGTAAAGAATTTTTAAAATAATATAATATAAATTCATAATTAGTCCTTAATATTTCTTTTTGTCTTCTAACTGTAGAATCAGAGGAAATGGAACAGAAAATTTAGAAGACTAATTTTAATATATACCATTAGGATTGTTTTTAAAAGATGGAAATGAGCAATATTTTTTACTCTTATAAATACATTATGACAGATGTACATATCATGTAGATACTTTTCCAGTAATTTTATCAGATAATGTCTTTTAAAGAGCTTGGGAAGGGGGCCTAACTCATCCATGTATCTTTCCAGATTTAAAACCAATTTCAAATAGAAGGTACTAGTGGAAATTTTTGAACAGTATCTGTTTTATTATTGTAAACTTGTATGAGTGGAGATAGCCTTGATTTAAGGTCAAAATGCATTATTCTAATGTTACTTTACCACTGAATAAAAATTTCCCTGTCTTGTCACAGAACGGCCAGAGACCTTTAGGGCTTTTTCCAGGTGGATGAGGATAGGGAAACTCAATGTACATGATATGGATGTATCTTGGGGAAAGCACATCAGACCTGTCGTAAGCAGAAGGCAGCTCCCAAGTTAAGAAAGGAGGGCAGAACACTTTAGCATTTGCTTGAATGTCAGGTTCGTGGAAGTTAAGCGTCACTCCTCAACTCATCTGGAAGCCTAGAAATGTTCAGTCAAGAGAAGATGGAAAAATGAATAGAAGGATCATAAACGCTTTCCCTAACGTCTTTTAATTTCCAAAGTCATCTTTTGATATACTTAGGATTGTGGCTTTATTTTAAGGTAGCTACACAGAGACCAAGGAACTCTCAGAGTGGAGTAGACTATTCTGACAATGGCAAAGAAGCAGGGAAGAGTTTCTGGCCAGGAGCATATGATGGCAACCTCTGATACGCCCCACGTTTTTCAGCGTAGCTGTTTTCAGTGTTTTCACTGTCTCAAAGATCATCTCCTTCACGCAAAAGTACAAGCTCCCGATGTAGAACATGTGCTCGTATCAGAAAAAAGGATCTTTTTAGCGATGAATCAGCACATTTCAAAATATTTATTAGAATGTTGGCTTACTTTTCAATTTGCTTTTCCTGTTTTTAAAGAATGGGAAGCAGTAATTCAGTTATTTATATCAGAATTTAATTTACAGTGGTATTATGCAAGTATTAAATCATTAACAAGAGACTTTGATTGAGTCCATGACCTTAGGGAATAAACAAAATGATTTCAATTTAGACATTATGATAAAGTATTTTATTTTATTTTAGTTTTGCACATATACTTTACTATTATAAATTGTTGCTCAAATTTAAAGAAAATTTGGGCTGGAGTGGTGGCTTAGTGGTTTCAGTGATTGCCTTGTGTGCACAGGAAGGTGCGCTCATACCCCAGTACCACCTACATAATGAAGTGTTGGAGCAATGAAAGCCAAATGAAAAACTAAATAAAATTGATTCTCTCTCTCTCTCTCTCCCTCTCTTTCTCTTCCTTTCTCTCTCTCTTTCTCACTGTCCCTCTGTCTTAAAAAAAAATTCTTCAAATGTGTATTTCCAATCCAGATGATTGCCAACTGGTAATTCCAAAGGTATTAGCATTAGATGACCAAAAACATAGTGGAATGATAAAGTTGAAAAGGATAAAGGAAAAATCATATTTATTACTACAGCCTCAATTCACAGAGGAAATTGGTACCAATAAAATCAATAAATTTTAATATAAGTCCTTTCCATGTTTTTGTGATGTGCAATGCTGAAGAATTTATGAGATTCAATAAAAAAAGCAAATAAAAACTGTACTAACATTGATTGCCTACATGTAAGGAAATGCTTTTTAGTCTTTGAAACAATTAACAAATATTTACTTAAAAATTTAAACAGATATTATGGCCAAATTCATGTATATTTAGCATCTTTAATTTCACTGATTAGAAATTGTCTTTTTTTCCTCACATTTTTATTGGTGCATTAGGGTTGTACATATCGATGGGATTTGTTATTACATATTCATACATGCACAGAATATAATAATATAATTTGGTCAATATCCCTTCCCAGCACTTCCCCCTCCCTCACCTCCTCTCACTGCCCGCCACCCCCTCCCCGTTCCTTTTCCTCTACTGATCTCCCTTTGAATTGATTTTTTTTTACTTTGTCAGTTTTTACTAATTACATGGGAACTATTTAATATCTTACAGGTGCAAAATAAACGCTTTTTTTAATCCTTCCCTTTTCCTGCCTGTTCTTTTTACCCTCTCACATCCTCCTTCCTCTGTAGTAGACTTCCTTTGGCTATTCTACTGATTTGTATTTTCCTCAACATTTGCTACTACAGTAGTAACCTTGTGTTTTGTCTTTAGGGAAAGTTTAATGATAAAATAATGATCTCCAGAGAGGCAAAGTGTCCCTGCATTAAAAGTAAAATTAGTGGTCTAGCCAAAATGCTTGATACATGGCAGACACCTGCAGGTAAAAAATGCAGTAAGTTAATCCCATGTTAATGGTATTGAAATGTTATTCTACCACTATCCTGTAACCAGTAAACTGAAATTTCTAAAATGAGAACAATTAAATGATTAGACTTACGTGTATTATGTCATAAAAATGTGTCTGTTCTTAGCATTGAGGTTAAATTAAAATCTTTTCATTTCCTCATAATGATACATTTGGTTTTGTAAATGTTAAGTTGTATTTTACAAAATCAGTATTAGTGTTCTATTCACTTTCTTTTTAAATGCTCATCATTATACTGCCAGCAAGGATCCAAGGCATGGAACATGACAGTGCCGAATTGCTGAATTTCCCGTGAAGTCACCGACTATTCCAAGATTTCCTCTCCAAACTAGAAGCATTATTCCTCCTCTTGACTCCTGAGTAACTTAATGCATTTTATAGGAAATGCACCCCACATCTTTATAAAATTTTGATGGTGCTCATTGTTTAGCCATTTCTGTAATATGTGTCTGGAGTACATTTTTATTTTATAAATATATACATTGGTAATTTCTGTGTGTGAGATGTTCCAAAAGAATGCAGCATAACTGCTAGATCAGTGTCAAAACATATCAGAGATATCAATGGATGTAGAAAGTACACTTAGATTTTATACATCCCAGTATAATTTGGATGCCAAGACTGAAAATCAACTCATGATTCTAAGAATTTAAAGAGAAACTGATTTTTATAAACTGATACAAAATATTTTGCCAGTCCACATATTTGGGGAGGTCATTGTTACATAAGGCTCATGGCTGATTTTGGAAAAGATGCCCCTTCCAGAAGATGAATTCTTTTTTTTAACACAATTTTATTTTTCATTATAGTTTTACGTATTGAAGGAGTTTGCTGTTACACTTCCATACATGCACACATCATATATTCCCCTTTCCCCTCCTTCCTCCTTCCTTGTCTTCTTCCTCTAGACTGCAAGGTTTCCCCCAGTTTGACTTGTAATCCATGTTGACGAGTCTATTGTCTAAACTTATTGTTCTCTCACTCTTTCCTCTCTTGTACTCTAGCTTCCACATATGAGAGAAAACATTTGGCCTTGAGTTTCTGTGTTTGGCTAATTTCACTCAGCATGATTTTCTCTAGCTCCATCCATTTACCAGCAAAGGTTATGATTTTATTTTAGAGAAAGAGAGAGATGGAAAGAGAGAATCAACTTGATTTTTTTCATCTGGCCTTTGCTTCTCCAATTAATTGTGTATGTGGTGCTGCAGTCTGAATACGAGACCTCCTGCATATCAGGCAATCATTCCTACTGCTGAGCCACTGCTCCAGCCAAGATTTTATTTTATTTATTTATTTTTTTCAGGGCTGAGGACTGAACTCGGGACCTTGTGCATGCTAGGCAAGTGCTTTGCCACTGAGCTAAATCCTCAACCCCAAGATTTTATTTTTTAAATGTGATATATATCACAGTTTCTTGATCCATTCATCCAATGATGAGCATCTGGGTTGATTCCATAATTAGCTATTGTGAATTGTGCTGCTATGAACATAAATGTAGCTGTTTCACTGTAGTATACCAAATTTATATCTTGTGGGAAAAATCCACAAAAGTAGGATAGCTGGGTCATAAGGTGATTCCTTTGCTAATTTTTTGAGGAGTTTCCATAATGCTTTCCAGAGTGATAGTACTAGTTTGCAGTTCCACCAACAGTGTATTAGGGTTTCTTTTCCCCCACACACCCTCTCCAGCATTTGTTATTTATATTCTTGATCTTTGCCATTCCGATTGGGGTGAGGTGAAATCTTAATAAGTCGTGATTTGCGTTTCCCTGATTGCTAGGGATGTTGAACATTTTTTCATATATTTATTGGCCTTTTGCTTTTCTTCTGCTGAAAAAACTTTTATATGGTGGAGTATTGACACTATTTTCTCTACTAAAAGCTCTAAGGTATCTGGTTTAATTCCCAGGTGTTTGATCCATTTCAATTTGAGTTTTGTGCATGGTGAATGAGAGATAAAGATCTAATTTCATTTTCTGCATATGGCTATCCAGTTTTCCTAGCACCATTTGTTGAAAAGGTTATATTTTCTTCAAGTTATGTTTTTGCCACCTTTTTCAAATATCAGGTGATTAGAGAATTTGGTTTTGTTTCTATATCTTCTACTCTATTCCATCGGTCCTTATGTTTAATTCCAATGCCATGTTATTTTTGTAGCTACAGCTCTGTGGCATAGTTTCAGATCTGGTGTTATAATGCCTCCTTCTTTGCTTGCTTTCCTTCTTTCTTTCCTTTAAAAAAAAATTTTTTTGCTAAGTATTGCTTTGCTATTCTAGGTCTCTTATTCTGTGAAAATAATCTAAGAATTGATTTTTCTGTGTCTACAAAGAATATCATTGGAATATTGATGGTGATTGCATTGAATCTGTATAGCACTTTTAGTAGAATGGCCATTTTGACTATATTAATTCTGCCTATTCAAGAACATGGGATGTATTTCAATCTTCTCAGGTCTTCTATTTCTTTCTCCAAAGTTCTATAATTTTCTTTGTGGAGGTCTTTTGCTTCCCTGGTAAGATTGATTCACAAGTATTTTATTTTTTTTCAGATTATTGTGAATGAGATTTTTTTTTAATTTCATCTTCTGTCAAATCATTATTGGAGTATAGAAAAGCTATTGATTTAGGGATATTGATCTTGTATCCTTCCACTTTTCCAAATTCATTGATAAGCTATAGGATTTTTTTTGGTGGAGTTTTTTGGGTGTTCTAGGTACAGGATCATATCATCAGCAAATAGAGATAGTTCGATTTCTTCTTTACCTGTTTGTATCCTTTTGATTTCCTTTTCTTGCATGATTGGTCTGGATAGTGTTTCAAAAACTATATTGAATAAGAGTGGTGAGAGTGGACAACCTTCTCTTGTTCCTGAATTTAGAGGAGATAGTATCAATTTTTCTCCATTTAGTATAATGCTGGTTATGGGTTTGTCATAAATGCCCTTCATAATGTTAAGGAAAGATCCTTTAATCTCTAGCTTCTCCAAGGATTTAAACATGAATGGGTGTTTGATTTTTTTTCAAAGGCCTTTTCTTCATCAATTGAGATGATCGTGTGGTTTTTGTCTTTGCTTCTGTTTAAGTGATGGATCACATTTATTGATTTGGGTATGTTGAACCATCCCTACATCTCTGGAATGGAATTCACTTGGTAATGGTGTATTATCTTTTTGATGTATTTTTAAATTGTGGTTTGATAGTATTAAGGATTTTCATATCCATGTTCCTCAGATATGTAGTTTTCTTTCCTTGATGTGTCTTTGTCAGTTTCAGTATCAGGGTTACGTTTGCTTAAAAAATTTTTTTGGATGTTTGGGAGTGTTCCTTCCCTTTCGATTTCTTGACATAACTTTTTAAAGAGAAGTTTTAGTTCTTCTATAGCAGTCTGGTAGAACTTGGTTAAAAATCCATTGGGACTTAGTCTTTTCTTTTTAGGTAGGCTTTTAATTGCTGACTCAATTTTAATAATTGATATTTATTTAAGGTTTCTATATCTTCTTGTGTCAATTTGGGCATATGTATGTGTTAAGAGACTTGCCCATGTCTTCCAGATTATCCATCTTATTGGAGTGTAAATTCTCAAAGTAGCTTCTGATATTCCTCTGTATTTCAGAGGGGTCCATGGTGATTTCACTATTTTCTTCTCTGAATTTCTTGATTTGTTTCTTTTCATTATTTCTTTTAGTAAGTTTTGCTAGGGGGTTGTTAATTTTAATTATTTTTTTAAAGAAACAAATGTTTGTTTCATTGATTCTTTGTATTGTTTTTAGTTTTTTATTCCCAATTTCATTGATTTCAGCTCTGATCTTGATTGTCTCCTGTCTTCTACTGGTTTTTGGATGAGATTTTTCTTCTTTTTCTAAGGACTTAAGGTGGAGCATAAGCTTAGTTATTTGGGATCTCTTTAGTTCTGATATGGGCACTCTGAGATATGAATTTAGCTCTAAGAAATGCTTTCATGCTGTTCCAGAGATTTGGGTATTTCGTGTCTTCATTCTCATTTGTTTCTAAGGAGTTCCTGATTTCTTCCCATTCCTTATTTGAGAGTGTTATTCTATCTCCATGTACATATGTGATTTCCATTATTTTCTTACTGTTGATTTCTAGCTTCACACCATTATGATACATGGAATATTTTCAATTTTTTTGTATTTGCTTTGTGAACTAGAGTATGATCTATTTTGGAAAAGTTCCATGTTCATCTGAGGTAAATTCAGCTGTATTTGGGTGGAATATTCTATAGATGTCTATCAAGTACATTTGATTTAAGTTTTTATTTAGGCTGGAGATGTCTTTATTGATTTTTTTGTTTTGGCAACCTGTCTATTGGTGATAAGGGTGTATTTAAGTCCCCTAGTACTATTGTATTGTGATCTATGAAAGATTTAAAGTTAGAGTGTTTTTTCTAGGTAGTTGGGTCCATTGATATTTGGGGCACAAATGTCTACAATGGTTATATCATTTTGATGGATTGTTCCTTTTACTAAGATATAGTGAACATCTTTGTCTCTTCTGATAGTTTTTGTTTGGAATCTACTTTACCTGATATTATAATTGCTACACCAGTTTGTTTTCTTGGGCCATATTCCTGGTAGACTTTTCTCCATCCTTTTAAACTTCAACCTACAGATGTCTTTACCTTAAGATGCATCTCTGGTAGGTAGAATATTGTTGCATTTGCTTTTTAATCCATTTTGTTAACAATATGCCTTTTGATTGGGGGGTTGAGACCATTAACAGTCAATGTTAATATGAATATGTATGTATGGTTTTTTGCCATTGTGATTATTGCTGTACTTTTTTATTCTCTTGCTTCTTGTTTAGCGGATTATCCTTTTTATTGAGCTTCCTCAGCTTGTGGGTTTTGGGAATTGATTGTACATACATTCCTTTATATGAATTATGTCTTCAAGTATTCTTTGTAGAGCTGGTTTTGTGTTCATGAATTCTTTTAGCTGTTTCTTGTTGGGAAATGATTTTATTTCTCCTTTGAATTTGAAACTGAGTTTTTCTGAGTACAGTATCCTTGGCTGACAGTTCTTTTCTTTCATGATGTGGAATATCTCATTCCAAGCCCTCCTTGCTTTCAGAGTCTGAGGTGAGAAATCTAATGTACTCCTTATCGGTTTGCCTGTAAATTTGACCTGAAGCTTTCTTCTTGCAGATTTTAATATTCTTTCCTTGTTTGCTCTGTTAAACATTTTTAATATGATGTGTCTTGGTGAATTTCTTGATTGGTTAGGTTTATTTGAAGCTTTGAATGCCTTCTGTACATGCATGTCTATCTCATTTCTAAGATGAGAAAAATTTTTGTAATTACCTCATTGAGGATATTTTTTATTCTTTTAGTTTGTACCTCTATAGAACCCAGTGACTCTCAGGTTTGGTCTTTTAATGTCAATCCAGAGCTCTTGAATATTTTCATCATGTTTTTTGAGTATTTTTCCTTTACTGTCTTCTCTGCATTCGAACTCATATTGTCTATCTTCAATGTCAGAGATTCTTTCTTCAATAGCTGCTACTCTGTTTTCTATATATTGTAATATGTTATTGAAATCTTGAAATGAGTTTTTAATTTGGTTGATTTCACCTTTCATTTCTAGGAGTTCTATTATATTTCTTTTCACTATATTTATTTATTTGACATTGTTCTTTCATCTTCTGTAGTTGCTCTTAGTTCCTTCTATAAATCCTTTTTTAATTGTTCTCTTATTTCCTTCTTTAAATCCAAAAGATGAAGTCTTAAAAGGCAGAACTGTTTCCAGGGTTAATACAGCCTTGCTTAAATACTTGAGAGACACTCCCACTAGTTTTCAGCCCCAATATACTCCCTTGGCTTAGGCCTATGCAGAATACAACCTGACTCTACCATTATCCAGCATATAATTTTCTAAATTTGCTTCAGATCACAGTAAGAATAAGAACTCAGTAAAACATGGAAGCATTGTGTGTTAGGTAAATACACTTGTAGTTGTATTTATTAATTTTCAGCCTGTATATTTAGACTAATGGTCAATATCATGAGAAGTTACAGCATATTATGAAAGTTGCTATTTATAACTATTCTTAAAGTGTATTTTTATAAGTTGTCACTAAGTTTTTTGCATAAGAATGATAATACATAAGCAAAAAATAAAACACTGATGGAGTTTTCATTAGTGCAATGCAATTTTTTTCCTGTGTTGTCAATACAGGATACTAATATACTATTTTTTAAACTATCCAGAATGATAAAAATCAAAAAATGTATTCCATCAGCTAAAATTTTTTAAAATATTTTTATATTTCTTCCTAATTTTTCTGTACAGAGGGTTCTTAAATTTTTATAGGATCTCTCATTTTACCTAAATGAAGTAGTAGACATATATTACCAGAATCCCAAACTTTTGGGAAATCATCAAGCTTCATTTAATGAAACCTAGTGGCAAACCACTATGTTATTTTTTTTTTTTTTAAAGAGAGAGGGACAGTGAGAGACAGAGAAAGAGAGAAACAACTTTATTTAGGTTTTCACATGGCTTTAGTTGCTCCAACACTCAGTTGTGTACATGGTGCTGGGGTTTGAACCCAGGTCCTTGTGCTTGCCAGGCAAGCACCGAAACCGCTGAGCCACCGCTCCAGCCCCAAACCACTATGTTATTAAAGAGCTTTGCATCACTATTTTAAATGGGTCAAATACCACACCTAAATTAATTACCAAATGACTTAAATTGTTAAGATCTTAGAACTGTATTTGCGACTAACAAGAAGGCACCAAAAAATAAATTGTCACTATTAATCTCTTTGTATTCATGAAAAACGCAAACTCATACAACATAAGATGACTTTTTTTTTTGATGCAGTAAGAAGTTTACAAAAAGATTTAAAGCCTATGTGTAGTTATCTGGGTCTTTTTCCTTTCACAATTTGCTCTCAGGATTTTAAATAAATGGTGAAGCAGAAGGATAAGTTCATATCTATATAATTAGTTCAAAATAAGAAATAGAGACACTAAACATTTAGAAGGGAGGAAGTCAGTAAAAGAAGGAAAAATAAAAGTAAACAGTGAAAACTAGGCATCTGGAAGAAAAAATATTATGTTGTTATTATTAGATTTATTTTAAACATATCAAGTTTGTGCACTACCTTCTCAGAGCCCACACACTTCGAGTGTTAGGGGAGGAGTTGTTAGTACTGAAGAAATTATAACATGAGTGCAAATTTCTGTAGGTGGGAAATATCTTATTCAAGGAGATACTTGTTTTAGTCTTAAATAAAATTTCATTGACTTGTATATTTGGGCAAGACTAAAGTTCCTCCTGCAATGTGAAGCTCAGTGATGGTGGTACTGCACAATGGCAAATGTTAAGTGAAGCACATCAGGGACTAATGTTTTATTTGAAATGTGAAGGAATCAGGCCTTGCACCTTTGCACAAGGCTGAATTTCACCGTTGCCTTTGGCCATTTGCTTGCCTAAAACCTTTATTTCATAAATGTTAGTAAGAATACTCTAGAACCTTTAAAGTTTTGAGCAACATGAATAATTTTTAGAAAGAATAACAATTTTTTAAAGCAGGAGAATAAGACCTACCGCACAATAACTATGTGCCTCTGCTCAGCTTTATTCTCCACTTTTGAAACTTGTGTGGAGTTGCCATTAGTTTCATTCTTTAAAGAAAGAACTATGACTTGAACATTTCTCTTCAGAATTAAATTTATATTAGGAACTAATATCTAGATTCTGTTTGAGGGCACCATGTCAGAAATAATTCCAAGTTCTCCTGTTTTGTCAATAATATTACCCATAAGTGTACTTTTCAAATATGGTTTGACCTTGAAATTCTGGAGAAAAAAAAATCACTGGAAATTGTTTACTATGTAACTCTAATTGCAAACAAGACCAGTTATATAATTTTATAAATTCAAATAGGAGTGGAGGATACAAGGAGACCTTGAGCAGGGTCTGACACATGAGAGTTCAATAAATATTAATGTAGTTAGTGAATAACAGTAGATTCCAAAGGCTGAAGCTTTTTATTCCAAAAGAGTAACTTCGAGTGTTAATGTCATTTAGTTAAATTGCTCAGGCTTAAATGTCCATATATTCTTTCCTCCATTCATAGCTTTCCTCTTAACCCACTGTGATGTAAATAAATCAAAACACTAATACAATACCAGATACTTTTCTATGAATTTTATATGCCTTAGCTTGTTTAATCCTCTCTGTATTCTAATGAGGCAGATGTTTGGTATAAACCTATTGAGATGAGTGAAGAACCTGAAGCACAAGGAAGATGATGATTTGCCTATGTCACATAGCTCGTGAGCATCAAGTCAGAAAGAGAATGCACAACAGGGAGCCCTCCTGCATGTGTGACTTGCACAGTTACGCAAGGTCCTGAATTCTTCCATCTGCCTCCTCCTAGTCATGTTTGATGATGCTGTGTCAGATCTTGATCTTGTCCTTTGTGTGAAGCATTTGTCTAAAGGCCTAGAGATGTCATTCTAGTCCCATGCCATAGCCTTTATAGATCATGGGTCTGGAAAAGCAATTCTTGTGAAATGGGCTAATAGAGCAAGTCACAGCCTCAAAATCAGATTCTACTCTTTTTTTTTTTTTTAAGAAAGAGGGACAGAGAGAGAGAGAGAGAGAAAGAGAGAGAAGCAATTTTTATTTAGTTTTTCACTTGACTGTTCCTCCAACACGTTGTTGTGTATGTCGTGCTGGGTTTGGAACCTGTGTATGTGTGCATATCAGGCAAGTGAGCCACCGTTCCAGGCCCAGGTTCTACTCTTAACAGCATACTTACTCATGTTAGAAATGAGGCTTTTTTTTTTCACTTTTCTAAATTGAAATTAGAGACACTTAGCTAACCAGAGAGTAAACAAATCTGAACCTGAGAACTCAGGATGTGACTCCCAGGTGCTGATCTTTTGTATGTATCTGAGATTCAAAATTATTACACCAAGTAATAGGTGGTGTCTTTAAAATTCTAAGTGACTGTACTCTGGTCACATAGCAATCCATGTCAGATTCCAAGTCATTGTCCATCTCCAGAGAATCAGAGGAGGTAAGGCGACTGAAAAGGACTTACACACTCAGGCAGACTAATATGAAACCTCTTCAAATGGAGGAAAGGGAGGTGTTCAGGAATATTTTTTTTTTTGCTTCATTCAAAATCATGCACACAAAGAAAAAGCAGGAGGGCTCATAAATGTAAAAAAATTATCTGATTAGCAGTGGAAGAAATTAGTACATATTTGTCTAGAATGGGACATTAGAGTCCATTGAGTTGTACACAATCAGGGATATTGATAACCTTGAACAGATTTGTTCATCTGGAGTTGCCTCTCCTACTGAATATGGGAGGACAGGACTGCTTAAAATAAACAAGCAAACCTTAGATTCTACACATAATGTCAGCATAACACAAGTCATGAATGGATTAGCACTTTGACGGTATGGAGAGCAAAAGTACTCAAGAGCTTAATTTTTTGGACCACTAGTAACTCTGATACATATAGGACATTCTCACTTAGAGGCAGCCTCTGTGATGGGTTTTAACACTGAAACTTCCCCAGAATCTGCAGGTTTAGAATGGGGCGCTATGTATTAAAATGATGATGAATGTTTTTGTTATCTTAAAATTCTTGAGAATAGAAGTCCAAAATAGGATGAAAGGACTGTGTTCTTTTCATGAATTCTATAAAATAAACTATATCCCTGTTGTGTTTTCAGCTTCTGGATGCTGCATGGATTTATTGACTTGGGGTCTTTTCCCTCCATCCTTAAAGATGGTAACCAAGGTTGAGTCATTGAGTCATTTTCACCTTCAATTCTCTTTTCAAATCTTTCTTTTGGTCCAGATCCTCCTGCCTACCTAAGGTAAGGACCCCTTTGAACATATTGGGTCCACCTATGTACTTTAGGGTGATCACTCCTCAAGATTCTTAACTTGATCATATCTGCACAGTTTCTTCTGCCACGTAAGGTAACATATCCATAGGTTCTGGAAATTAGGATAAGGAATATTTTTATACAAATATTAAGGATCCATAATAAAGGAGAGGATTGTAGCTTTTGAGGACAATTTTCTAAAACTCCATTATCACTGGAGGTTAAAGCTCAAAATTAGCCTGATGTTTTTCTGTGGTCACAAGGTAAATGTTTGCATTTTATTAGAGACCAAAGGACAGTTCAGGGACGTGTGACAGCTGCCACCTCACTACTGGCCTGAGAAAGAGTGCCTGTTTTTGTCCTCAATTGGAGGAGTTTAGAGATGAGCTGATTATTACTCATGTTTAGGGCACATAGCAGTTAGTCAGTGTGGGAATGAATTAGGGCTGAAAGTGACAGGAGGTGGTAATTTCCTCCTAACCCTGCTTTAGGTAATTTACATTTGTCACAGGATAATTTACCAAGCTGTTGATTGCCGTCTCCAACTCATCACCACAGGGGACTCCAATAGCACAAAAAGCTAATTTAGCCCTCATCTCTTTTAAGAAATCTTGGATTTTTGGTCTCAGGGAATTGCAACATCTCTTATGCTTCATGTTCCAAAAAACATTATTGGGCATTTGTTACATATTCTTATCCAGGTTCTCAAGTGAGAAGGAATTTAGCTAGTTATTTTGTAGAGGGAGTAGATAAAGTCAGGTGTGAGATATTTCTGGATTGATAGAGAGGTTGTTATCCAAAGTTAGCAATGCAGGATCATGACAAAAGGAAAGTGGGGATAATTTCCTTCAGTCACGAATTCTTGTGGAAGTCTCCAGGGGGCACCTGGAATTCTGATGGGGTGAGCTAATGTGTTTGCTGAAATGTCTAATTCAGAGCTGGGGATGTAGCTCAGTAGTAGAGTGCTTGCCTAAACACCAAGGACCAGTGCATATCCTTGTCTCCCTTAAAGTTACTAACAAAGTGTCTTTGCATTATAGCAAATAATTTAGGTGCTCAGAATCCAAAATACAATTCAACTGAATTCAATATGAATGTGAATTGATTTAGTCATGTAAATGACAAGCCTGAGATGAGAGCTGCTGTCAGTCAGTAGGGATGATGGCTGTCCTATCATAAGGGGTGAGATGGAGAAATATGAAGCTTCCTTTTGACCTTTTAAAGATCAGGCATGCTTGGCACTCACATACCTGGATGATGGTTGCTGCAGATGGTTCATGAATTTCCTATAATGTGTCTCTCCCTGAGATGCACTCCTTTTATTTTTTGCCTAGGAGATCACAAGCTATTCTCCGGATTTCCCCATGTTATAAGAGGCAGATCTGAACCTCATTCTTTTCTGTTGCATCTCAGGAGAGCCCAATTCTTTCCCAGCATCCAACTTCCTAAAGAATTTTGAAGACATTGTGCTTAGCAGTTCACTCATAAACTATAAAACTACACAAACTTTACACATTGTGACATGTGAATAGCTATTTTTTAAACACTGTTGAAGTCTAAAATGTACTTTTAAATATTAGAAGTGCAACAACACATATAAGTAAAGACACATATACAATAATGCCCATTATGGCATCTTTTACAATAGAATAGTGTAATCATGAGTCGAATATCTGTGAATACATGCAGGCAACAGAAAGCTATAGAGTTAATAAATATAATGTACTGACTATCTAGTTTTCTGTGGGATAATTTTTCAATAAATATGAGACTGCAGATCAAATTATATGACATTCTATTTCTTTTAAAAAGTCCTATGTGCTTTTTGTTGCTATATATATATATATATGCATATATATATATAAAATATGTGTATGAACCAAGAGAAAGTACAGCTTTTTAATATAGGCAATAATTACATCCATCAAATAAGAATGGATAATATTAAAAAGAAATTAATTCAGATTGTGTTTAAATTTTATTTGAATAAAAATGAATAGTAGACTTACTAGCAATTTTATTGCTATTTGATGAGAAATAAATGCCTGCAGAGTTAATAGCATAACCATTATAACTCCATCACAGCAACCTATGCATTGAAATAATGATATTAAAAATAATAAATTGCTGAAAGCCTGTCCTATTTGAAAGGTATGAAGGTGACCAGGTGTGCATGTGTGTGCGTGCGTGTAGGTAATTCAGGATAATTTGTCTCCCAGAAGTCTCTTTGACTTATTCCAGGCAAATGATATTAACAGTTAGAAAAATAACCCACTGGTATTTATGGAAAGATTACTAGGGGTCTGGCATTGTTACAAGCATTTACTCATTTTCACTTATCTAATCCTCATGACACTTGATATTTTGAGTAAAACATGTTACTCTCCTTATGATAACGACTGTGCAATATGTTCTACCCCATTCTATGGAACTATTTCAGCATATGCTTTTCTAATATTTCTAAGTCTCACCCTCAAAATACTTGAGTTAAAAGTTTAAAGTATAGACCAAACTAAGTCAAAATATGTTACTTTTTTTCACAGATGGTTCCCAATGAAAGCTATAATTGTTTCAACATAAAACACTATTTTGATAAGTTATGTTAAATTTATAATGTGAGAAAAAGCAACAAGTCAGAAGATCAAACACATATAACCTAAGTAAAGTTTAAATCGAAATGGGTGCTGCTTATGAAAAGGCATACTGCCAAGCCCTCCACTGTGATCTGCAAAGTCACCCTTATGATTTTCAGTTCCTCACACCTATTCTTTCTTTCCTCTCTCCAATTCATTGTAAACCGTAATTGCTCTCACTGTTACAACTCCTACTGCTCTATTAATTTCCAAGCTGCTCTAAGTGCCCAAGGGCACTTAAGTCAGCCTTATTCCAAAAATATCTTTGTTCTTCCTATGGGAAAAAAATTATCTTATTCTTTCAATCCAATTCAGTTTAATTTTAGCTTCCAATGAATCAGTGATACCGAAGAATTCAAAAATTGCAAAAAACTTTCAGACTTTTTCACTTGAAAATCTTTTTTTGAACACAACTTCTACCTTTCTCTTTACTACATTTTTACTTGCCAATATCTTCTGTTCCTTTCAATCATTTACTTCTTTCATCATCTTTTTAAATTTCTTCAGCTCAACTTCAATTCTACAGCAAAACACATACATAGTGAATTTCTACCCAAAACATAGAAGTTCCCCTTTCTTTTCATATGCTAACTTTTGTTCATTAATTGACTGGGCATATATTGATCAACCATCTTTACAATAAAGCAAATGGAAACTCACCACTGGAGACCAGATCCAATCACTCTGGTAAACTTGTATGAACATGAGTGTTGATGATCATTCCTGAAAAACCATGTGTTTGCTCCCAATTTGCGCACAGATAAATCGTGCAAAGAAGATGGTTTTATAAAATATAATCCATCATTTTGTATAGTACCACTTTATTCTTGATAGGGTGATTAGTAATGGATGAGAGATTAGTAATAGAACATAAAATTCAACCAATATTTTTGATCCTTGAATTGTATTATTTTGAAAATCTGCCAGGGTCTCTAATCTAGTATTTGTTGAAATAATAGAGAGAATTAGTACTCAGTGCCTGCCCTTATGAAAATCAAAGGATAAATTCAAATACAAGCTTGTTAAAATTATTGCCAATAAAACACCCAGTGTTTCAAGAATTATATGTGCTGCTTCTGAATTATGGTATAAAATTATTATTATTAATCTCTACCATAATTAGCAAATGTTTCATTTAAAAAACAAAGGACTATCTGGCATTATATTTTTAAAAATTAGTGGAAAATTACCAGATAAAGAAATGTACAAAGGGGGCTGGAGCAGTGGCTGAGTGGTTTTGGGGCTTGCATTTGCCTGGTACGCACAGGCATGTGTTAAGCACGCAGGTTCAAACCCAGCCCCAGGTACAAAATGAAGTGTCTAGAGCAATGAAAGCCACATTACAAACTAAATAAATAAAAATTGATTTTCTCTTTCTCTCTTTTCTCAGTGATATTAGTCATATCTCAAAATGTCTTTGTAATTCATTGTAAGAAAAAATGCCAGTTCTATCTTAGATATCATGATAATGATTTGTGTACAAAGGCCCAATTCTTCAAACAAAACCATATGATTTTTAAATTTCATATATCTAAGGTATTCCAGTAATTCTATTGATTATTCTTAGATCTATCAGATCATTCTTTATTATTTTAACCAAGGACATATTATAAAAAAGCTTAGGGTTAATGTCTCTCTTATTTTAACTTTATTGGTTTGATAGTAGGTGACAATTATGTTTTATTTAATATAAGAAAGTCTGGAATTGGTTACTCTGGTGCATAAAACATACCAATGCAGAATCAATAAATTGTTAGTTAAAAGATTCATTAATTTATCCATTCAACAACTATTTACTCAATATTATGGGCCAGTCCTAATGCTAATAGCTATTGATCTCAATTTGTCTCTCTCACCTTCCCTTTCTCTCCAACCCCTGTCTATTTCTATCTCTATATTTATATCTCCATTTCTATCAATATAAATTCCTTAAGAGTAGTTGCTTACGTGTGGAGACTCCTCAAAAAACTAGGCCTGGAACCACCTTATGACCCAGCTATCCCACTCCTAGGTGGAGTCAATTTATTACAAAGCTAGAGTCAATTTATTACAAAGATACAGTTTCATCAATGATTTCAGCAGCTCAATTTTCTATAGCTAAACTATGAAACCAACCCTGATACCCCTCACTCAATGAGTGGATTCAAAAACTGTAGTATATATATATACAGTGGAATTCTACTCTGCTACTAGAGAGAACAATAACATGGTATTTGCAGCCAAATAGATGGAGATGGAAAAAATTATGCTGAGTGAAATATCCCAAACTCAGAGCTCAAGGGCAGAATGTTTTCTCTCATGTGTGGAAGCTGGCATATAATTGGAAACAGACTGATAGTTGGCTAAATTAGTAATAACCTCAATATAGGTGAATCTTTATATGAGCAGGGGGAATCTTGCCTATTTCTCCGGGGAATGAAGGGAGGCTGGCAGGGAAGGGGAGGAGGGAATAGGAGGCTCATATCAAGGGTGCTGGAGTGAGGGAGTATGGGGTTATCAACCCAGTGGGGCACCTTCAACTTCCATGAGAAGCCCAACATGGGATGGGGGGAACCCAAAGGGAGGGAGACCATGGTCTGGCAATAGCCTCAGATTGCTCTGTCATTATGTATGTGGTCATGATTCTGTGGCAACGATTCCCTCCTAAATGTAAGACCATGTTGAATGAATAAAAAAAAAAAAGAAGAGTTGCTTAAAATATGTACATATAACATATATTTGGAAAACTTAAATTTTAAGATGAAAAGCAAAAGTAAGACAAAATAAAATAATAGTCTAACAACAGCTGTATATTGGATAAAAAAGAATGTTCTGAGTATGATGTCCAAAGTTCCTGTTTGTCAGATTCCTTCACTGTCTTCTTCATCTCACCTAAGACTAATCTCATTCTCATTCATTAGACCAAAACCTAGGAACCACCTCTGATACATCTGTCCTATAACCCAACATCTAGCCCAGCCTCAAGTTAATCAGCTCTGCATTTAAAATATATCCAGAATTCAACTATTTCTTCTTCCATCTCATAACTACCACCCTGATAAGAGTAACCATTATCTTCCATCTGGATTATTGTAATTTTTTCCTGGGTGGTCTCTCTGCTTCTTTTCCTATACTCTATTCAAAAGAGTTGAACAATTGTTCAAAAAGATCCAATTTATTATGATCTATTACATCATATTATAAAATTATTCATATTGTATATGTATTATTCATATTGTATAATTTCCTTGTTCAAAACTTTCTAATAGTTATTTTGTCAACTTGGAGAAGAATTAAATTCCTCCTGTCTACCAGGCCCTGCATGATTAGGCCCTCCTGTTGCTTTCTCTTCTACTTTTTTTCCCTAAAATAAATACTTTTTTAAAACTATGCTCTAGGCAAAATAATTTCCTTGATGTTCTTTGAAAACACCTCAAAAGCAAGTTTCCACCTCAACTCCTTTTAACGTACTTTTTCCTCTTCCTGGAATGATTTCATACCCTCACCCACATATGTATATGGCTAACTGCATCACTTTCTTGAAGTCTTTAATAAAAACCTACCTTTTCTATGGGTCTCTTCTGACAACCTATTTAAAATTTTAAATCCCATCTCTGAAATAAAGTGGCTGAGATGAAAATGTGTTATTTCTCACCGTACCATGGATTGATGGGGTTCAGAGGGGCAATGCTCACTGGGATTATGTAGTAGTCAAATGTCAGCCAGGGATGACAACCAACTAAAAGTCTGAAGAGACTATACAATCAAGGCTGGTTTGTTGAGGCAGGCTAATGTCTAGACGTTCATTTGAGTTGTGGGTCAAAGTACTTATCTTTCTCCTCTCCATTTGATTTGGATGTTTTGCAGATATATATCTTGAAAAGATGCTTTTGGGCCCAGACAGCAAATGAATTCTCAAACATGAAACATTATTGAGTTACACACACTGAGCTGCCTGCCATAACTTCTATTCTGCATAGAAAAGATAAATGCTGTAAGCAGGCCTAGTGTAGGAAAAATTAATGAGGAAACAAATGGAGTCAGGATCTGTAGCATTGATGCCTGTCTCCAAATTCTCCTTCATTTTAGATATTGCATAGAAATTTAGCTGGTTCATACATAAGAATCTGTGAAGAGAATCCCACCCCTTTGAATGCAGGACTTAAAATAAGATAAATAGGAAATCCCTAGCTTTTCCTATTTAGTTAAGAGTCAGAGTAAAATAATAATATGATTTGTTATAACCTTGTTTTTCAACTTTGTTCTTCCAGCTTAGCGTCTGTAGATAAAGGACAGAGAAAGTACCTTCAGAAGCCTTCCTTTGGCACGACTGAAAGGAATGGGTCTAAGCTTTGTAGTTCATTAAGATTTGCCTTGACTAGCTTCCATGGAGCATGGGACAAAGCCAACAACTTCTCAGGGAGGACCACCAGTGTCAGATCAGTCTCAAATGAGTTAAAACTTACCTTTCAAGTAGACATTACCTGAGTCTCCATTCCAAAAGTTAAGCCAAGCCTAAAACATTCTGCAGTGCAAGAGAATTACATGGCTCACTCTTGTTTATTCTTGCCATGCTGTATTCTTTCTCTAGACTCCTGTTTGCGACCTCATGAAAAATTTCTGTTAGTTCAGAAATCTTTCCTGTTATAAATAAAATCAAAATCTAAGAGTTTATCATAGTAGAAATATATTTCTCATTCATATAAAGCCAAAAAGATCATTGATCATTCTCTGAATAAAGTTTGTCAGAACACTTGGAAATGCAAAAGTATATTTCCATTTTGACAATTTTTAAGGCGGTTACTCTGAAATGACTTCATTCATGAGGATTTTTGTCCTTTTGTTTATTTTGGATGACAAAGAATCTTCTGTACTTTTATCCCACTTCTTTGTCTTCCAAAACCTATTAGAAATGAAAACCAGGGACATGATTTAAATACTTTAAAAATGCTCAGGACTCCTTTAGGTTTTCAACAAATCACAAATTTAAAAAGGTACATTAATTTTATATTTTATCTTAAAATTGATAATTCTGTTTTGTAAACTTTTGGAATGGTATGTGGAATAAGGGAGGCAATGAAACTGGCAGCCCACTCTCAGCGACTTGGGTGACTGAGGAAATGAGAAGAGCGGTGAGGTCCCTGGGGAGAGCAGCTGGTCCAAATCCCGGTGTTTAACAAGAAAATATGACCTACCTTTTGAAAATAAAGTGATTTTGGGTTGCAGAGAAACTTTCCAAGTAGAAAGGCAGTAACAAAAAAATAACATCAGAAAAGAATTTAAAACGTTTTTATGTCAAAGTTACTGAAAAGTAGGAGGCACACATGAGGGTTGAAAAACACGTGCAGTACTTAAAATGCTCATTTCTCCAATACAGAAATAAATTACAGCTTTCCTGCTCTGTCTTCACGGCCGTGGTTCCCTCCATCAGTTGACCTGGCCCTTGATATCTCCAACCCACTTTATTTCCCTACCATTATTTTCCTCCTCATCTAACTAAGAAACCATGTTCCATTATCAAAATTATGACTTCATAAATGTTCTCAACTTCAAATTTTAGAAATATTTTCTTTTTGATTCCTGGCACTACCATAGCCATAGAAAACTTAACCAATTACCTCTCTTTATTGGAGCAGGTGGGCATTTCTAGAGGAAGTCACACACACATTTTGATAGCTATAACTCATATACCTTATCACACTCAAGAAAGGATCATTCAATAGTTTAAAATATTTTGCTGACTGTCTTCGATTAGAGATGTGTTATTAACATCTGTATACATTGATAAATTCTAGCATATGGGTATTGGGTCCTATAAAGTAATTCACAATCAAATTATGGATCATAATTTGATTCCAACATTGGGCTACCATTAGGACAGATAAACTGAACAATTATGTATCTCTATATGTTACTTCAGCAGAAATCCTTAGAGTGTGGAAATATATGGGGAGGTATATGAAAAATTTAAGGCTTCTTTTGTATATTCACAATTTCATTCTATTTCATAGAGATGAGAGAGTTTCATACTTCTTATGATGAATTTCTATTTTATAAATATAAATACATTTATCTGAAATTATTTTACATTATCTCAATCATTATGTTTAAAATATTTAATGTGAATTATCATTAATTCCACTGTAATTTTACAGTCTTTAATTACTTACTATTGTAATTAAGTAATTTATTTCAATAATATTTATTTCAATAAAAAGATGTGTGTTCTTAAATATTGAAAATGTTAAAAACACTGAGAGATAATATTATACATAATTAACATCTTTCTCACAAATTTCTCTATTTTACATATTCTGCCAAAATCATCCTACTTGTAATTAGAAAGAAATTACTACTTCAAAAATTTGTAATTTTGCCTTCCTATATGAAGAAATCATACTGTATAGTGTTGGTATCATTTAGAATACAAATTAATAAATTAGCCACATAAAAAGGCTATGATTGCTAAAATAGTTTTAATATAATCTATAAAAATATGAACTTTTACACCAAATTCAAATTCTGAAGACGTTAGAATTTATCTTGCATAAATTAAAGAGATTGGTGTTAAAAAAAAATCAGAAGTCCTTTTAGCTTGATTAAACTCCAAGGGACTAAGAAACATAATGAATGAAAATGAACTGGGAGCAGGAAGTTCGCACAGCAAGTAGGAACAAAGAAAGCTGAGCTTCAGACTGGGGTGGCAACAGTAGCAAGGAAGTAAGGTATCTCCCTCCTTAGTCAGGTTTTACTGTCTAGTAGTTCTTAGAAACTCTCTGTCTGTGTTATGCAACAAAAATTACTCCATGTATTAACTGTTATTTGGGATAGCAAAACTTTACAGACTTTCAGCGAGCACTGTGATTTAAAAGAACATTCCATAGTGAGCTAGAAGGTCTGGTTCTGACTTCACTGTTTTAACCTAGGCTTTCTGAGTAGGCTATCAGTAATGGCACCAGACATTGAGAAAAATGGAACACTAAAACAAAGCCTGTAAGTTAAAAAACACCCCTTAAATATTTCATTTTCCTTTAAAACTAGAGATGTTAAGACCAAAATTGAATTCAGTATTTTGACTTACCTGTTTTCTAAACACCCCTCCCCCCACATACAAACACATGCACACACACACTCATGGTATTAGCTTTGTGTGTGTGTGTGTGTGTGTGTGTGTGTGTGTGTGTGTGTTACTGAGAGCAAAGTCCCTGATAAGAACAACTCAGAGTATGATAGTTATTTTGGTCTAACAATTTCAGAGTTTCAGAGGTCTCAGTGCATAGGCAACTGGCTCCTTTCCTGTGGATCTTAGATGATGTAGAACACTGTGGCAGAAGGATCTGAGGGAGTTCAGCTACTCAGCTCATGGCAACCAGAAAGAAGGGAGAAGGCAGAGCGACAGAAAGAGGGAGAGGGAGGAGGAATATGCCCTGAGAAGACAAGGACAAAATATAATCCCCAAAGGAAACCCCCAGTTACCCAATTCCTCCTTTCCAGCCATTCCCTGCCTGCTTCAATAGTTCATTCTAATTATTAATCCATCAAATGAATTAACTGTCTGATGAGTTCAGAGCTCTTTTTTTTCTTTATTAAGGAGTTGAGTTGTTGTACAATCATAAATATGTATACAGTAACAATATGATATTCAGTTGATCCTAAATCATAGTTATCCCTACATTGCCCACAGCCCAGTCTCTTGATTCTTCTATATCATGCCCCTATAACAGATAAAAATGTCTGTGTATATATATATATATATACACACACACACACATATATATATACACACACACACACACACACACACACACACATATATATATATATTACTGTGAATTTTCCGGAATTAAATGATTGCATAAATTTTATTTGACTTCTGGAGGGGTGATAAAGAGTATGCTACATTGTTTCCTCCCTATCCTCCCTCCCTCTACCACCTCTTCCCTCCCCCCTCCTCCCACTACATGTCTGTGGTTCTCCTATATTATGTGTTTCTATGCTCTTGATGGATCCAATACATGAATTTGACAACCTTTCAACCAAGCCTGGATTTAGCTCCAGCCTCCACAAAAGAAGGAAAGCATTTGACCCTTGACTCTAAGTTTGCCTAACATTGCTCACAGGATTTCTTCCATTGGCATCCATTTACATTCAAAGGCTGCGTTATCATTATTTCTAACCGCTCAGTAGAATTTGGATCCATTCATCCAGTGAGGGGCATCTGGGTTGGTTCCATAACTTAGCTATTGTAAATTGAGCTGCTATGAACATTGATTTTGCTGTGTCACTGTAATGTGCTCATTCTAACTCCTTTGGGAAAATATCCAAAAGAGGGATAACTGGTTCATATGGTGAATTCAACCCTAATTGTTTGAGGAGTCTCTCCACACTGCTTTCCAGAGCAGCTATATACCAGCCTGCAATTCCACCCACAGTGTGCTAATGTTCCTATCTCCACACAACCCTTCCAACATTGAATACTGTTTGTATTCTACATCTTTGCCAGTCTGACTGGAGTAAAGTGAAATCTTAATGTATTTTTTATTTGCATTTCTTTCATTACTAGTGATTTAGAACATTTTTTCATGTATTCATTGGCTTGCTTGATTTCCTCTGTTGAGGAGTTTCTGTTAAGCACTCTGGCTCATTTTTTGATTGGATTATTTGTGTTTTTTATATTCATTTTTGAGTTCTTTGTAAATTTTAGATGTTAGTCCCCTGTCGGAGAAATCACAGGCCATGATTCTCTCCCATTCTGTGGGTTCTCTCTTGACAGTTTTGACCAACTCTTTGGCTGAACTAACATTTTGTGGTTTAATGGCTTCCCACTCATTAATTCTTCACTTTAATTCTTCACTGTGGAAGTCTTGTTGAGGAAGTTGTTGCCTACTCCCATGTGTTGGAGTGTTACTCCTAATTTTTCTTCTAGCAGATGTATGGTAGCTGGTTTAATTCTGAGTTCTTCGATCCATTTTGATTTAATTTTTGTGCAAGGTGAGAGGTAAAGATCTAACTTCAACACTTTGCAAATGGCTGTCTAGTTTGTTCAGCACCATTTGTTGAGTAGGCTATCATTCTTTCATATTTGGACTTTTTTGTCAAAGATCAGATGTTTAAAGATTTGTGGGTTTGTCTCAGAATCTTCTATTCTATTCCTGTGGTCTTCATTCCTATCTTGATACTAGTACCACACTATTTTTGTTACTACAGCTCTATAGTATATTTTTAGATTTGATATTGCAAAACCACCTGTTTTGTCTTTCTTGCTTAGTAATGTTTTGGCTATTCTGGGTTTCTTGTTGTTCCAAGTGAATCTGATAATTGCTTTTTCTTTATCTGTAAAGAATGACATTGGTAACTTGATGGTGATAACATTGAATCTGTGTAGTACTTTTGGCAGAATGGCCATTTTATTTATATTTTCAGAGCTCTTTTAATTCAGGCTTTTTATCTCTACACATTGCTGCACGGGAAACCATGCTTCCAACACATGAACTTCCTAGGGATATTAAAGATTCTAACCATAAGGCAATCGGACAGAGAGATAGACAGACAGATACACACACACACACACACACACACACACACACACACATACATATTGATTTTTTACAATGACATAGTTGTTTTAAGCATATGTCACATCCTCAAAAGTTTTATTTCTCCTCACTTCTTTATTCCAAATCTCAGAAAATCTTTATCAGCAACCAGAAGATCTGGCAAGTGTTTAGAATAAGACATGTCCAGTTACTAGGATAACTTGCTATTCCTGAAGTCTGAAAAGAATCATCAGTGACATATTTTGTTTCATCAATCACAAATAGGTCACAATCCCAGAATTCATTTCTCACTGTGCCATTCTAAAGAGATAAATTAATGCTACTTTTGTAGCATAGTCCTATTATGGTTCAATAAGATCACCTTAAAATCTTCTTCAATAGATTGCAACAAATCCCAGATCCTAATATTATAAAAATGACTTGAAAATTCACTTTGAACTATCAACTATGTACTCTGAGTAGGAAAATTTTAAGGAAATGCAGCAAAGAAAATTTACTGTCCAAAAGTGTAAAGAAAACTACTGACCTAAATGATATAAACTATTGATTTGGGATGTATTCCATATTTTATTTCCTCCAGAAGCTACATTGCTCAGTCACATTTTTAGGTAAGTACTAAAGTAAATCTGTGTCCTTTATCATACCTAATTATTGGGAGGGATAGACAGAATATCTCCTCATCCATTCTTCTTTCATCTCTTTTCTGAACTCTATATTTTTACCCTTTTGCACTTTCTTTTACTTCCTACTTCTTTCTTTCCTTCTTTCCCTTTCATTCGTTTCTGTATACATGTGCTGATTTGTCTAAGGAAAAACTTCCTACCTTCTGAGGCAGTTATTACTCTTAGTCCCTTTTGGTTGAATTTTCTTCCATGGCTGGATAGCAATGTAGTATAGTGATGACCAAGTTTGAGGACTGCATTTAAAATACATTGAGTAAAAATAGTTAATACTCTAAGTAACAAATATATTCTTTTCCTATTGTAATGTAAGATGCATGAGAATAGAAATTTCCTTTCTGGTACGTTATTGGTACTTCAAAATTTCTTGATATATGGTCTGAAAATATTAGAAGAGTAGAAGATAGGGAGTTTCAGAACAGGGAATCTGAAGGTGGCAGTCACAAGTCTAGGTCTACATCCTAGGTTTACATAATTGCATTTTTGTTTGGTTTGTTAATGTGGTCCAGAATTGGTCTTTTTGCTGGGTCAAGGATTTCATTAAGAGGGTGGGAAAGTATAAACAACATAGAAAAATGTGACACATGATGAAGTAGGATTGTAGGCAGGCTATAAAGGGGAGCTCTGGCATGGGAGGCCTTCAATTTGACTAGAAGAATGAGAAAAAAATGTCACAGGGAAAATAATAGTGAATTGAAGCTTTTTTATTTTAAAAAATTTTTTATTAAGGAGTTGAGTTATTGCTTCCAATGCACTTTTTTTATTCGTTAAATATGGGCTTACAATTAGTAGGGAATCATTGTCAAATAATCAAGAATAAATGTATAATCACAGAGCAAGCCAAGGCTGGCTGACGCCATTCCATGATTTCCCCCCTTGGGTTCCCTATGGTTCCATAATTCCCCCTATTATACTCCCGTGTTAAATGGACTTCTCATGGAAGTCGAAGGTTTCACTCTGAATTGATTCCCCTTTATGCTCTCTCTCCTGTCTCCTTGATATCCTTCCTATTCCCTCCCAGACCTCCTCCCTACATCTCCCAGCATCCTAGGCAAGGTTCCCCCTCTTCGTGTAAAAATTCACACATGTTGAGGTTATTATTAGCTTAGCCATCTATCATATTGTATCCGAATGTATTCTAGCTTCCACAAATGAGAGAAAACATTCCGCCCTTGAGTCTCTGAGTTTGGGATACTTCACTTAGCATAATTTTTCTATCTCCATCCGTTTGGTTGCAAATTCCATAATATTATTTTCTCTAATACCCATGTAGTATTCCATTGTATATATGTACCAAAGTTTTAAAATCCACTCATCAAGTGAGGGGCATCTGGGTTAGTTCCATAATTTAGCGATAGTAAATTGAACTGCTATAAACATTGATGAAGCTGTATCACAATAATATGCCGATTCTAGCTCTTTTGGAAAGATACCCAGGAGTGGGATAACTGGGTCATAAGGCAGTTCCAGCCCTAATATTTGAGGAGTCTCCACACTGCTTTCCAGAGTGGCTGTACAGTTTGCAGTCCCACCAGCAATGTGACAGTTTTCCTCTTTTCCTACATCCCTTCCAGCATTTGTCATTGTTCATATTCTTCATTTTGCCACTCTGACTGGAGTGAGGTGGATCATTAGCTTTCCCGTGCTCCAGGAACATGTTTATGAATTGAATCTTGAAAAATTGTAGCAATTCATTGTCCAGAAGGAAGAGGAACATCTGAAAAGAGTCTAGCAATCAAGTGATTGGGATGTTGAGTGGGATTTTCCTGATGATACAGAATTAGCCCCTTCTCCATTGCCAAGGTTCTCTGATGTTCAGCAAAAGAGACCTGCTAGAACCTTATTCCTTTATTTGCAACATCCAATTTTATAGGAAGAGGAAAGAATTTGGGTGATTGCAGTGGTGAAACTCACTGGGTTTTTAAAATGGGTAGAAACATATTTTCTTCATCTTCAAAAGGTGAGGATGTGAGAGATTCTCAGGGACAACAGTTGCTGAGGAAGGAACTTGCCAACCTGCCCCAGACAGGTAAAGGAGTTTGATGACTACCAGAAAGAATGCGAACTCGAACCCAATTAAGGAAAGAGAAATGCCCTAACCCTACATCCTTTCTTTCTTCCTAACCTGAAACATGGAGAATGTAGTATCTGGAAAAGGGAAAAATGAGTCAGTAAAAGAGCTGAATACCACATTTTCCCAAGTGCACACCTAGTTTGCACTGGGTTTGGGGAGCAATTTGGAATAGAATATAAGATTAGGGTTTAAATCAGAATTAACTAACTTTTTAGGCCAATAGTGACTTTGCATTTATGTAACTGTGTTTATGTATCCCAGCTGGAATAAGAAAGTTGAATTTGACCTATTTCAGTTTGGGGAACAATTGGAATAAATATAAACTTATGATATCTATACTACCAGTTAATTGAGATTACTTCCTAAACAGGTAGTTTGCATATGAGAAAAAAAAAGAAAACAAAAACATGTATGAAAGAGCATGGCCAATTCCAAGGACAATAAGTAGCTCAGAGTGATTAGAAATCAGAAGACATGCTTGGCAAGGCTGAGAGATGCAGCTAAAAATTAGACAGAGCCTTATGTTTTATATTTGAAATTTAGATGGTATACTGTGATGGAAGATCTGCTGAATGATGTTAAGCATCAAAGTAGTTTGATCAGATTTTCACTTTAAAAATATTGAATGTCTGATAACTTTGTTTCTTTTAGCCAACAGCTGGAATCTGAACTAAATTTTAAGAAATATATATTGAGATATATATTAATAAAGCAGATCTCATAGAAATGTTATAAAAAGAAAAAATAAGGAATTGAAAACCATGTGACTTAAGACTTCTCAGAGTAGTCCTTAGGAAAATGATAGAATTTGGATAGATAGAAGTAAATTTAAACCAGATAAAGGAGGAACTGTAAAGCTTAATTTGGGACAAGTACTGATCTCATTTAGCAAAAAACAAAAGGTTTATAGGTATGATAAATATGTAATTTATTTTGGAAAATGTGGATGGTATTAAGAATAGAAAAGGAAATTAATAATTATGTTAAGGGAGCAAGTGCAAACCAGACCTTGAAAGTTGAGTGTATGGTCACTATATGTGGGCTCCAAGCAAAGAAAATAAAACAAAATGGCAGTGAAGTTTATACTTCAAGCAATAAGGAACCACTGAAGACTTTTCTATCAAAATAACACTGTAGTAAAATTAATGAGATATGAGGATTTAAGGATATAAGGGAATGAATTAAGCATTCTCCACTAAAATCTAAGAGGTTATAAAAGTCTGATAGCAGTGATATGATTTAGATATTTGGTGTCCTCCAAAACCTCACGTGTCTGACAATGTCAGAAAGCTTAAAGGTGACATTGAGTTATGAGAGCCTTAACCCAACCAGTGCGTAAATGCCCTTGGGATGTGCTTGGGAATATATATTTTGTACCTGGAAAGTGTAGCTGTCTCTCTCAGCTCCCTGGTGGTCATGTCCTGGGCCATTTCTTCCTCCATACCTCAGGCTCGGAGCAAAGGAGTTGGCTGTCTATGGACTTAGACCTCTGAATTTTTCTCCTCTCTAAAATTGTTCTTGCCAGAACATTTGGTAACATCAGTTAAAAAACTGATTAAATAAAAGCTGGTGTGGTGGCTCAGAGGTTAAGGTGCTTGCTGGCATGAACAAGCACACTAGTTTGAACCCCAGAACCACTTACACAACAAAGTGTTGGAGGAACGAACGCCACATGAAAAACTGAAAAGAATTGATACTCTTTCTCTCTCACTGTCCCTCTCTCTTAAAAAAAAAAAAA